>JAVTVY010034820.1:0-143962 GCA_036873755.1 Hanleya hanleyi | reverse complement strand
AAAATCCAATATTGCATGAGCAAAAACGTAATGGTCCGATACAATAAATAACCGGTTATTAGTGTGTAATATTGCACGCCGAGAACATTGGATTCTGTGGTTACCCGTGTGCAAGTATAAGTCAATACAGACCACAGGCAAGAGGTCCGATATCTATTGGTCCGATATCTATTGGTGCAATTCAGCTCTCACTGTGTCCTGATGTGTAAATCATTTGTGTTTTTTGCCATAAATTTCCAGGAGCAGGTGTTTCTCAATTATTCTCAAAAGCAATATCCTGACATGCTTGCATGTTACATTGCAATATGAAAGATGCATGACTAACATCGAAAAATATTAGTTTTACATTCGCTTATATCATCACCAGCGAGTCGAAGGATTTCAATGAATGTTTCATAAAAAAATACAGAATAATGGAAAAATATCTGAAGTTATGCAGAGACTTTCTTGGGGGGGAAAAAACATGCGGAGCTGGAGTGAGTTACAGAATTCAAAACTGGAAAATGCAGGGAGAGATTTTTCAGATTTCATGAAGCGTACGATATGAAAATTTCATGACCACCCATTTCTGACAGCGATATAAGTGAACCAGTACCTTCGATGTCTTTCATCCATTTGCATATTGCAAAGGTTATAATTTTCCATTTTTTTGCCATATTTTGATTGAATGAATGGGAAAAGATGATTGGTTTGGTAGAAAAATCAATCAAGCATGAAGAATCAATTAGAAAAAAAATGGAAAATCGGTGAATGATGGTTACGTCCCTTGATTTTGGTGCTGTTTTTAATAAATTATGACATCCTATAGGCTCGGTATCTGGAATCGATATGCATGAAATGTGGTGGCTGTGTTCAGTGATGTCACCCACCTCAATGAAACAGACGACGATGTTGCTGTCTGGATGTGTAAAATTATCTCCTGATGCCATGCTGCACAAAAGTTTGTTTTCGGGGCAAATTTATCTTCTGAACTTTTGAACACCTTCTGGCACAAGTCATAATGGAACAGTAATAAAGTAGTGAACCCAGATGATGTAACAGAACACAGCGCAATCAAGTGGAAATAATCACACAGACCTATCCTCCTGGAAGTGTTGGGCTGATCATGTTGTAATTATTTAAGTGAACTTCCCCAGTGTATGTGAAAAGGTAATTACATGTATTTCAAAACTAAAACCCATGTTTTATTAAATTATATTAAAATTCTTTTACAAATCGCCTTTGATTTAGTCACATTTCACCATGCAATCCAGTCAAAACACACACACATGATTTATACAATAGCAGATTTACGTCAAAAGCATTTGACCCCATTAAAACAGCAACCTTTCACTGAACTGTGCACACTTCTTGCAAATATTCCCAAGGCGGAAATTCCACAAATTTCCAGACTGTTTTATTTGCTGACATTTGTCATTCAATTGTACACTGACACATCACGTCAGTAGAAAACAGATGGTTTCAGCTACCTCATCTCATAAACTAATGAAATGTTTCACTTTATGGTAATTTCCGTCATCCCATTTCCCCCAAAGTGTCAGTTGATCAATGCAGTAAAACAATTCATCAAGAAAAAGAAAAGTCATTAATGGTCTGTTGTTTTTGACAAAATGTTATTGATGTGGGTATGGCATAGATGCTAGAAAACACATTTAGTGTGGATAAAAATATCTTAAGGTTACGAGGTCCCTGTACAATCTTAGATCTATACAAACTCATCAGTTTATGCTCAATCTAACTGCAATTATGAATAAACAAATATTTTCTGAAAGCGGCAGATTTGAGGAATTCAAAGTTTGTGACAATTTTTGACAGTAATCATTACAATGGGAGACTTGCACAATATAGGATCTGAATGTATTTAAAGTACCAGTTTAAGATTTTGATTGGTTGGCTGTGTCTCAAAGGTGTGAAATGAAAAAGGAAGTGGAAAACAGGGCCATTGATTGGCTACACTATATTGTGCAAGCCCTCAACTGACTCATTTAAATGTGAATAGAGCTGGTTGTGAAAATTTAGTCTTCATATTTTCTAACTGAACATAACTTCCATAAAAAATATTTGAACCAGCAGATACTTTCCAAATAAGATCTCTTCCCTCATTTAAAAGAAATGTCCTGAAAATGATTTCCTGAAAATTTCTAATTGAATAATTCAAATAAATCCAACCAGTTGGAACACTGGAAGTATCAACAACTTTTAATTGGAGGGCCGAAAATTTTTTAATCTGAGACTTGTTTATTGAGTTCTGTGTAGTGTTGTGCTAGAATTTCATGCCACATGCCAATAACATGAAAATTTATTAAAAACAAAAAACAATCTGCAAAACCCGCCTGAATTTTGAAATGAGAAGAAGAGCCAAGATTGGCTTCACCCTGTACAACATTAAACCAAAAAAAAAAAAATTTGAAGTGAGTACAACAATTAGCTTTCCAAAATTCATCAATGCCTTGCTTTGGTCTTCAGTGAGCCTTGACCTTTTTGACCTCAAAATCAAAATGATGATTCTGCCATGTTGATGTTAGGTCAGGTTATTAGTATATCCTACATCCCTATACATGTTTTCTTCACTTAGCTATAAAGATCGAAGTGTATCATCCCTAGTCATGACTCGTCTATCAAATCCGTGCCAATTCAATTCAATTTCAATTGAATTGAATTGACAAGGTAGGCCTAATGGGCTGTATATGTCATCCCCTCTGCTTGTTTTGAATTCACATGTTTCGTATCTCTCATTGTTTTGACTTGAGAGGCACCCCCATGTGGTTTCCCTCCTGAACTGGAAAGCGTTTTTCCTCCAGCTTTTCTCTGTATGAAGTCGGCCTTCGTCGAAATATACCGAGATCCCACAAAGGTTGCGAATTGCCCCAAAATGCTGTCCGTTCATTGGCTGTTATTTTAAACTGAAAGTTCCAGTAATAACTGCATAGCTCTAATCGGCCTGCTGGGCCTCTACAGAGGTATGGAATATACGGACCTGCATTAGGGAGCTTCTTGAAATTTTCTAGGAACTGGCATAAGGCATTCCAAACAGAGAGGCATGGTGCGCCGAGTTGGAACTTCTAGGAACTCCATGTCATACTTTTTGGAACTTCACAAACAAAGGATGGCTTATGCCATATCCGCTTAACCCGGGGCTAGGGGTCGTATGAACCCATCTACTTCAAGATCCTCATGGTGCTCATATGAACAGACACAATCAAAGTGTGACTGAGATACATCATTCTCTAGATAACGACTTTACAACGATTATTATGGATTAAGAATACTGATCAGCGATACAGATTTTATATTTTTGGAACATCATGAGGTCTTGTCGGCATCATTGAAAACTGTTGACCGCTTCTCTCTTGCAGGAAACTAGCCTATGTTTATGTATACTATGATTGTCTTTTTGAATTTGGTGCTAATTCTGTTATATGGATATGGAATAGGTCTTTGGATTATGGACGCGGATATTCTTTAATGGACGACGGCTGAATTATGAATGACGGACTTGACGCTTGTATTTATATGTAATGACATGAGGGGAATGGCATATGCCATTCCAATTGGAACTTTAATCCATCCAGATCAGAACACCAAACTGGGCATGGTGTATTTGGATAAAGGGGATTTGCCATCCCTATCAACGAACTCATGCTCTACTTTCAAGAAGCCCAATATGAAGGATGATCAACAGTAGCATTATGTAGTAGCCGTTTGGAGTACGATGAGGTATATGCAAAGGTTGGACACAGTGCACATCAACCTAACACTGGTGAGATTCATATTTCGAAATGGATAGGTTTCTGCACGGTATGCTAGGGCTTGGTGGTATACATGTATACGAAATTTGGCAACATTCCACAGTCCTGAATTGGAGTTATAACACCAAATCAAGAGTTCCTACTATTTCCTGATGTTCGGGCTGAGTAACCTGATATCGTCACCCATTTCAAGCCGATGCTGGTAAACACTGGCTCAGGTAGGTGGTGAACACAGATACATGTAAGTCCAGTGGTGAAAACTGAGTCGGGAAAGTGGTGAACACTGGGTCAGATAAGTGGAGAACACTGGGTCAGGTAAGTGGTGAACACTGGGTCAGGTAAGTGGTGAACACTGGGTCAGATAAGTAGCAAACACTCGGTCAGGTAAGTGGTGAACACTGGGTCAGGTAAGTGGTGAACACTGGGTCAGGTAAGTGGTGAACAATGGGTCAGGTAAGTGGTGAACACTGGGTCAGATAAGTGGAAAGCACTGGGTCAGGTAAGTGGTGAACACTGGGTTCGGTAAGTGGTGAACACTGGGTCAGATAAGTGGTGAACAATGGGGCAGGTAAGTGGTGAACACTGGGTCAGGTAAGTGGTGAACAATGGGTCAGGTAAGTGGTGAACACTGGGTCAGATAAGTGGAAAGCACTGGGTCAGGTAAGTGGTGAACACTGGGTTCGGTAAGTGGTGAACACTGGGTAAGATAACTGGCAAACAATGGGTCAGGTTTCTGGTGAATACTGTGTCAGATAACTGGTGAACACCGGGTCAGGTAACTGGCAAACACTGGGTCACATAGGCATATATAATATTGATGATAAAGGGCCATAACTCTGTAGAAAATCATCGAAAGGGTTAAAAAAAAAAATCTATGACAATGCACATGTACAAGGTACTGAACATCTTCCATGTGAAATTTCAAAGAGAGCTAAAATATCATCTGGGCAAGTTTGACCATACTGATGGATGAACGAACAAAGTGATTCCTATATGCCTCCTCTCTAATTGGAAGGGGGCATTCTAATGACTGGCCTGTTCAAGCCAATGTACTTTAATAATCTAATCCCCTTATTCTAATGACTGGCCTCTCTGAGTCAATGTACTTTAATAATCTAATCCCCTTATTCTAATGACTGGCCTCTCTGAGTCAATGTACTTTAATAATCTAATCCCCTTATTCTAATGACTGGCCTCTCTGAGTCAATGTACTTTAATAATCTAATCCCCTTATTCCAATGACTGGCCTCTCTGAGTCAATGTACTTTAATAATCTAATCCCCTTATTCTAATGACTGGCCTCTCTGAGTCAATGTACTTTAATAATCTAATCCCCTTATTCTAATGACTGGCCTCTCTGAGTCAATGTACTTTAGCAAATATAATCAGGCTTATTCTAATGACTGGCCTCTCTGAGTCAATGTACTTTAACAAATATAATCAGACTTATTCTAATGACTGGCCTCTCTGAGTCAATGTACTTTAACAAATATAATCAGACTTATTCTAATGAATGACCTCTCTAAGTCAATGTACTTTAATAATCTAATCCCCTTATTCTAATGACTGGCCTCTCTGAGTCAATGTACTTTAATAATCTAATCCCTTTATTCTAATGACTGGCCTCTCTGAGTCAATGCACTTTAATAATCTAATCCCCTTATTCTAATGACTGGCCTCTCTGAGTCAATGTACTTTAACAAATATAATCAGACTTATTCTAATGAATGACCTCTCTAAGTCAATGTACTTTAACAAATATAATCAGCCTTATTCTAATGAATGGCCTCTAAAAGTCAATGTACTTTAACAAATATAATCAGATTTATTCTAATGACTGGCCTCTCTGAGTCAATGTACTTTAACAAATATAATCAGACTTATTATAATGAATGGCTTCTCTAAGTCAATGTACTTTAATAATCTAATCCCCTTATTCTAATAAATGGCCTCTCTGAGTCAATGTACTTTAATAATATAATCCCCTTATTCTAATGACTGGCCTCTCTGATTCAATGTACTTTAAAAAATATAATCAGACTTATTCTAATGAATGACCTCTCTAAGTCAATGTACTTTAATAATCTAATCCCCTTATTCTAATGACTGGCCTCTCTGAGTCAATGTACTTTAATAATCTAATCCCTTTATTCTAATGACTGGCCTCTCTGAGTCAATGTACTTTAATAATCTAATCCCCTTATTCTAATGACTGGCCTCTCTGAGTCAATGTACTTTAACAAATATAATCAGATTTATTCTAATGACTGGCCTCTCTGAGTCAATGTACTTTAACAAATATAATCAGACTTATTCTAATGAATGACCTCTCTAAGTCAATGTACTTTAACAAATATAATCAGCCTTATTCTAATGAATGGCCTCTAAAAGTCAATGTACTTTAACAAATATAATCAGATTTATTCTAATGACTGGCCTCTCTGAGTCAATGTACTTTAACAAATATAATCAGCCTTATTCTAATGAATGGCCTCTAAAAGTCAATGTGCTTTAACAAATATAATCAGCCTTATTCTAATGAATGGCCTCTCTAAGCCAATGTACTTTAACAAATACATGTATAATCAGCCTTATTCTAATGAATGGCTTCTCTAAGCCAATGTACTTTAACAAATATAATCAGCCTTATTCTAATGAATGGCCTCACTAAGTCAATGTACTTTAACAACTATAATCAGCCTTATTCTAATGAATGGCCTCTAAAAGTCAATGTACTTTAATAATCTAATCCCCTTATTCTAATGACTGGCCTCTCTGAGTCAATGTACTTTAACAAATATAATCAGCCTTATTCTAATGAATGGCCTCTCTAAGTCAATGTCAGGGTACTTTAACAAATATAATCAGCCTTATTCTAATGAATGGCCTCTCTAAGTCAATGTCAGGGTACTTTAACAAATATAATCAGCCTTATTCTAATGAATGGCCTCTAAAAGTCAATGTGCTTTAACAAATATAATCAGCCTTATTTTAATGAATGGCTTCTCTAAGCCAAAGTACTTTAACAAATATAATCAGCCTTATTCTAATGAATGGTCTCTAAAAGTCAATGTGCTTTAACAAATATAATCAGGATTATTCTAATGAATGGCCTCACTATGTCAATGTATCAGCCTTATTCTAATGAATGACATCTCTAAGCCTTGATACAGTAAACAATCTCACCTGAACGCCAATGAGTAGCATCACCGGTATCAGTAAATTGAGGAGACCCTGATGATGAATGGAACAACAGCAGGGGAAACTCTCCAGAGAACTAGAAACTCATGTCTATAAGCTGTGTACATAGCTAGCCTACAGAACGTACTGGCCGTGCTCGGGCTACCTGGTACAAGTACAAGTGGCTTAACCGGTCCCTGGGGGTGATCGTACAGGCTGTTCCAGAAAGCTTTCCATTATTGATGCTTTCCAGGAATCATTCATCTCCTATAGCCCAACATTCCGCTCGAAGCTATACACATGTACATCTCGCCTGACAGTTCTACTGAAATCTTCCTTATGAAATATTTACATCTGTAAAACATTAGCCCATGCCTAATCCTAGACAGGACGTCAACGTCTCAACCGCAGAACTTTCTTTCGTTATCTGGTGAAGACGTTGTTTATTATGGAAGGCATTAAACATTGAAGTACCTGAAATTCGCTGATATCCAGAACATGACATCGTCTCTGGTAAATGCCATCACATGATATGAAATCATGGAACAGAAGTTCCACCAAAAGCCATTTATGTGGGAAAGAGAACAAAATTTTATCTGAAGATTTATCGAATTCGGGGCAAAACTATAAGTTTGCCATATATAATTTGGATATATATACTAAGATATCCTAATTTTAATTGTTCTTTATTGAAAATAGCTAGAGACCCAATCATCATATTGTTCATCACAATCATCATTATGTTCTTCCCAATCATCATAATGTTCTCCCTAGTCAACATAATGTTTTTTCCCAATCATCAGAATGTTAACTCGATCATCGATCGATGTTATTTCCAATCATCATAATGTTCTTCCCAGTCACCATAATGTTAATCCCAATTATCATAATGTTATTTCCAATTATCATAATGTTCATCCCAATCACATTATAATGTTCTTCCCAAAATTATGAGAATGTTCATCACAAGCATCATATTTATCCCAAGCATCATAACTTTCAACTCAATCATCATAATGTTATCCCCAATCACCGAGATACTGTCCCGAGGAGTTTCTCGTGTAGAAAAGACAAACAGAAGCTTGAATGGACGGATCTCAGCTTGCAATAGAACTGATACCTGACAACATTTTTATCCCTCTTCCATCCCATGATGCAATGTGCATCTATGAAAACTGAATGGCAGGTGGGGATCATAATATGCTTGAATTACCCTGCCGCCTCCCTCATGTAACATCACATCAATACAATTGCCAATGCGAGATACCTGGACCATTAGTCGGTCTTGTCTCTAATTTGGTGCGTCGGGTTACATACAGGACTTCAGGCCTTACAGCACCTGCACTGTATGTTGACAAATGTCATATTGTGTTATGTATTAAAGCGATGATAGATTTCTCGATAATTGAAATTTGCCAAGAATATGAAGGATGAAGCCAGGATGCACACTTCATCACAGGATTGTAAGAGGGATAGGAACATCCTGAGGGTTTAGATCTATTGGTTTTAACTGAAGAATAACTATAGATCATAAAGCACAAGCAAAATGCAAATGTATTGATAAACAATTGAAATGGCAGCTTAACCATGTATGGCTCTGAATTAGCATGTTATGGTGTCTTAAGATATCAACAAGTTTGCATGTAAATGAAGATAATTTATCTTGTGAAGATATATCTTATAGTGATGAAAAAATAAAGACACGTTTTGCCACAATATAGCCAATGATCCTCTTATCACAGTGGTCACATGTCTATACATGATGAAAATCGATGTTAATTTTTCGAAATAATTGTATTATTAAAAAAATAGCCATCTCTGAGTTATAAGGAAGGTTTACCGTGCCCTTCTGTCACCTACAGCAGTCATTGATTCCCTGGCCAGATTGAGAGGTGCTAAGACCTTTTTAAACATGATTAACAGTGTTGGCAACTTTAAGCTAATGTCAGGCCCAGCTTGGAGCAATTTACACCGAACCTCTAAATTTCTGATAATTTACAACAATGGAGATGATTTTTTTTTTACTTTGAATATGATTGCATATATTTTCAATAGTGGACTAGGTACACTCTGAGTGAATGGTGATGGCATAGATCAATGGTGTAAGTTAATTTAATCCCGCTGGTTGTTAAAATGAATCCGTGGCATTCGGCACGTGACATTTTAGCACACAAAATTTTGGTGAACGATAGTTCTGCAGCTTTTTTCCCCCACATCTGCAGTTGGAAAGACCTGCTATATTTGGGCAAAAAACTATAATATTACTTGTTTTGAGATACATGTACAGAAATATATGGAAGATTTTATTGTTGATATTTTAGTAAATTTCCCATTAATCAGATTAACAGATAATACATATATAAGATCATGACGAGGGAGGTTATATTTGATTTATTTGTAAAAATCCTACTCATGTGGGCTGTAAAACTTGTTCATTATATAGTTTTACTAGATCTAAATTATATCATGTAAAGCCCGGCGCACACGCGAGCTATCAGCTGAGCTAACAGCCTCAATTGCCTGTCAGCTCAGGAGCTAGTTCTCATGTGTGGGCAGTTTTTGGTGAGTTTTTGGCCTCGCGAGGCCGGGAGAATATTATCAAACTTGTTTGAAAATTTCGCCTCGCGGGGCCATATTCTCAGCGTGAGCAGTGAACATAAGCTAACAGCTCAGCCGTTTTATTCAACAGGCCAATGAAAAGCATAGATTCTTTTCACGTGATTTATATGCATGAATGTTCATTTTTACGTGAGCCCGGTCACATGAAAGATCACATGATCTTAAAGAAGGTGTTTCGCGGGAACCGAAATCAATTTAATAGTGAACCTTTTGCTCACCGTGTGCACTGAAACCACACCAGAGCTAGCCCCTGAGCTGACAGGCAATTGAGGCCGTTAGCTCAGCTGATGCATTTGTTGTCTTTTCTACTGATTTGACTCCCTTGGCAGGGCCTGATCTAGACTTTTAGTTTGGGCACCAATATGCGTCGCAGAGTGTGGTAAGTTATAGTGAAATAGGCCGCAATGCGGGACTGTCGAAGCTCATGGAAGCTCTGGGAGTTTTAAATGGTTTAAATATAGGCTGGCAACAGTTGGTTTCAGGGTGTTCAGAGAAGGAATTTGCTGAAAAAGAAAAAAAAAAATGTTTTCCATTTGGGTGCCCAAACTACATGTAGATCAGGTCAATTTTGTAATCTGAACAATCAATACAAAATTGAACATCTTGACAGCCCTATAGTCTGTCCATATGTTAGTAAAAAAATGAAAATCATGGTTTTTATCATATTTTGGTCTGCAAAATAACGTTGCCGAAATGTCACGTGCTGAAATGTCATACCCACCACTTTGTGCCGAAATGTTACATGCCAAAATGTTGATTACCAAAATGTCACATGCAGAAATTTTGCATGCCAAATTGTCCTGCCACCATTAAGACATTGGATATTAATCTAAACTGAGACGGTTTTAATCTCTCATTTTCTCGTACCAACCATATCAGTATTTATTAACTCGTTCTACTGTTTGTTAAATATATCCAGAATGGACTGAAAATCCTTCTTGAGTTCTTGATAATGAATTAATCAACATGATTTTTCAGACAACTATAAAGACCGAGAACTCAAGGTATACAAAAACAAACATCAAGAATAACTGCTCTTGCCATCTATGTTCAGCAAATTCTCACAACTTAATCCATTGAAACTGAGAGATATTGCAAAAATTCACATTCTCAGGGAGTTAAGGATTTGCCGACTTTGTGATGGTGCAAAAGTCAAGGATGAATATCATTTTCTTTTGGACAAAGTACTAGCTTTTGTATGAAATCCACAAAGTGATGTAGCTACAAGCATTCTTAAATGCTTTCAATAACCCATCAACAAAGGTATCAATTAATTTAAGTAGGCTTATTCAAATGGATAAGACTTTGGTAAACGTGCGAGTTGGACTATTTTCTGCCGATTTACTTCTTACTGTGCCTCCCAAATAATGTCAGTCCATCTGACTACATGTTAATGAATATGAATCAGCTGACTATACATAAATTATAATTTGCAAATTGTATTATATACAAGATTGTACCTGACATCCTGTCCACCAACGTATACTTTTATCTTCACCCCCAACTCCAGTGAATCTGGTCTGGGAGTAATAAAGTATTCATATCCGTATTCAAAATACGAAAATCAAAACTGTAAATGGGGTCAACTCAGTACTGGTATACCTACTACTTCTTTGAGTATATTATCACATAATGCAAATAGTATGCACATCGACATGTGTGGGAACGCTATTGTGTCCCGAGTGTTGTAAGCTTTTCTCCTCGTATACAGAGTGAGTGAATAGAAGTTAACGTCACTTTCAACAATATTTCAGCTACATCACGACGATTAGCCTTTCTGAGGCGTTTTATGCAATAAAGTTGAATAGAATCGTACTAGTCAGAATCATGCTCACTACCTGCTATCAAAATTCAATGGTGGCAGGGAAATTATTATCTGCAGTGAATGAGTGACATTGCCTTAAAAAAAATTCAGTCATACCACAACAATGTGCCTACATGCAACGGAGCATGGGGGGGGGGGGAGATGGAGAGGTAATGTGTGTCTCAGGGATTGTGTTATTGGAGGAAAATATCCTACACTCATGCCACCTTATTACAAGGGAATCTAAACTTAATACTTGCACGTATGTTTAATCACCGTGTTAAGCTAGACATGCCGACAGGAAACGAATTCAACAGAGCAATTAAACTTTCAGAAGTCTCCGGCTCTGATAAATCTAGTTTCAATTATCTTAATCCAAGGTAAAACTTACATCAGAATGAGTGAATTTGGAATGGTCCGCCTCCATGATGACTTAATTGGTAGCTCGTGGATGACTTGAAGTTCTGACTAAAACTAAAACACGTGCTTACCAGTGGGGTGTACATGTATCATACAGGTAGGTATTTGATCAACAGAGACACCCACTCGCCTGTAACCTACATACACATGTACTTTACTATTAGGCTTTAGTCTAGGCAAATTAGGTCAGCCATTCAACATTTTACAGTTCGAGTGATCAGAAAATCAACAGTCAAAGGTATACGCTCAAGTCACCTGACACACCTAAAGTGGCACTCATTCAGAAAGAGTCTTGGGTTAGCCCTCTTTATCTTGGAACAGTTCATTACAGACCAGGGTGGTGTACTATATAATGAGATAGAATCTAAAAAAATTGACATTTAAGTCAACATAGACATTCAAGTTCAGACACTTTTATCACGGAGAACTAACATGAAAGAATATTACAAATCATTGTGACTTGAAAAAAAGTAGAATTATTTGACCATACCAGGCCAGGTTTTCCATTTTTTTCTGAAATTTTCTCCGGAAAACTAAGAAAAAATTGACAGTTAAGTCAACAAAAACATTGAAGTACAGACACTCTTATCACAGAGAACTAACATCAATTCAGTAAATTACAACAGCTGTGACTTGAACAAAGTACAATTAATTAACCATACAAGGTTAGGTTTTCCATTTTTTTTTAAAATTTCTTATACATACTTCATAAAACTACATATTAAATTATATGAGAAACCGAGCAGTCCATGTCCCCCACTGTCGATACCATAGACAGTATGGCAACATAAAAGGTTTATAAAATGTTTCATTTAATATTGTACATTAAATAATGGGACCTTGTGTCTGTGTCTGCTTAAACATTCGTTTTTTTATCCGAGAATTGAAAAGAAATTATTAATGAAGAAATGAAGATGTTTCAAAATACGAGATACTTTAGTTTTGAAATGTAAACAGTGTGAAATATGGTAATGAGTGACGTATCCTCATAGCTGGCATCTGCTCAGACGGGTATGCGAATATGCTCAAAATGAACCCAAATAGGATCTGCTATAAAGTCATGAGTGCCAGTCCTAATTTTTGTCATTTCAAAGATAGTGTGGAAAGTTTCGTTGTACATTTGGAAATAATAATTAACCAATCGGGGAATAATATTCCTAAGAAACATTATTGCTGCTGTGCTTTCGAAGCTACATGTATGAATGAATGAACTCAGGGATTGGACACCAATATTATTTGTCAATTACAGTGCAAAGCACTGAGAACTCCTCTGCCTTGGGGGTGTTGATGGCAACAAATAAATGGTGACGAATTGACCGTTTAACCTAGTGACCAATTGGTCAATCAGAATAATTGATAGGTTTCTGTTACATGACCACATGCCTGAGCGAATTAAGGTTAGAGCTCCTATACCATTCTTGATATATTGTGCAACTACAAAACACGTTGGATGTATGAATATACATGCCAATATTCCAATGCATAATTTGCCTGTAGCCCAAGACCACATTTGTACAGTACACTTTTGCTTTAATCCCTAAGTTATGTCAGTTAAACAGTAAACAGTGGCAAAAGAAACAGGAGATTGATCTAATCAAAACCCCTCGGCTTTCCCCAAGTGATTGAGACCCATGTGTAGTGTGAATTGGGGAAGGATGATGAATAAATACCGGTAGTTGGTTACATTCAGGCATATAGAACAGAAATAGAAATTAATATATCTGTCAAGGAGCATAACTCTGTAAAATATGGGCAGAGGGGAGCCACTTTCGATAGGCATCTGACTTAGCACTCGATAAAATAAGAACCGAGATGAATAAGCTGTACCGAACACGGATCTGCAGATATAACTTGTACTTTCAGCTACAGATGACAAAATCGGAGATTATTACATCCAAAAGGGGCAAAACTCCATAAGCCGAGGCGAGTAATCCTTTGTTGGCTTGTAGAATACAGCAATATAAATAAGTTTCCAAAATATAGTAGCTATACCGAATATAGTTCTGCAGAAATAGTTGGTTACATTCAGGCAAATGGGACAGAAATAGAAACTAGAGGTTCCGCTTTGACCCTTGGGTTGCCGCTCCGGCATGAAGCCTATGCTGGTTGTTTTTTTAAGCAAAAACATACGTCTCCCCCAACCTCCCACCTTGCGTTGAGTGGGCACATTATTTAAGGGAAAGTGCTATAAAATTAATGTAGAAATAAGTGTCAAGTAGTTCTCCTGATATCTTGCCGACAAGGTCTGTATATACATGTACAATTAGATGAATGGATGGACGGACAATGGACAAGGATAAATGCACGCACAAACCAAAATCTAATCAAATGAGGGGGCTATTCCAATGAACCTTCCAAGTTTGGTGAAATTCTGTTCAGTAGTTCTCAAGATATCTTGCAGACAAGGCCTGTATATACATGTACATGAAGATGGACGGACGGACGGACGATGGACACGGATGAACGCACACACACACCAAAACCTAAACAAATGAGAGGCTATCCCAATGAAGCTTCCATCCAAGTTTGGTGAAATTCCGTCCAGTAGTTTCAAGATATCTTGCAGACAAGGCCTGTATATACATGTACAAGTAGATGGACGGACACCAAACATGGATGAATGCACGCACACACACCAAAACCTAATCAAATGAGGGGGCTATGCCACTGAAGCTTCTGTCCAAGTTTGGTGAAATTCCGTCCAATAGTTCTCAAGATATCTTGCAGACAAGGCCTGTATATACATGTACAAGTAGATGGATGGACGGATGCCGGACACGGATGAATGCACACACACACACACCAAAACCTAATCAACTGACGGGGCTATCCCACTGAAGCTTCCATCCAAGTTTGGTGAAATTCCGTCCAGTAGTTCTCAAAATATCTTGCAGACAAGGCCTGTATATACATGTACAAGTAGATGGACGGATGGACGGACACCGGGCACGGATGAATGCACACACACACACCAAAACCTAATCAAATGACGGGGCTATCCCAATGAAGCTTCCATCCAAGTTTGGTGAAATTCCATCCAGTTGTTCTCAAGATATCTTGCAGACAAGGCCTGTATATACATGTACCAGTAGATGGACGGACGGACGGACACCGGACACGGATGAATGCACGCCCACACACCAAAACCTAATCAAATGAGGGGGCTATCCCACTGAAGCTTCTATCCAAGTTTGAGGGAATTCCGTCCAGTAGTTCTCAAGATATCTTGCAGACAAGGCCTGTATATACATGTACCAGTAGATGGACGGACGGACGGACACCGGACACGGATGAATGCACACACACACACCAAAACCTAATCAAATGGGAGGGCTATCCCAATGAAGCTTCCATCCAAGTTTGGTGAAATTCCATCCAGTAGTTCTCAAGATATCTTGCAGACAAGGTAAGGGGACGGACAGACAGACATCCATCCAGACATCCATCCAGACAGACATCCATCCAACCAGACAGACAGCACAAACACTAGATGTCTCCCCCCAACATAGTTGGGGGATACATAATTAATATAGGGTGAGTGAGTGAATATGATGATTTAACATCGCTTTCAACTATATTTCAGTCATATCACAACGTTGGGTCCTATTCCTTTTCACACCCGGGTGGGGTACTATTCCTTTTCACACCCGGGAACCCCACGGGTGCCTCAGTTAGTCGCCTCTTATGACAAGCTGTCCGAGGAGCTGAGGCCTATTCTTAACATGACCTGCGGTGTGCACGATAACATCCCAGATTAATCCCCGGAAGCCCCACGGGGCGAAATTATTATAAATTATATCTGTAAAGGGGTATAACTCTCTAAAATATGGGCCGAAGGCGATAGGCGTCTGACTTAGCACTAGATAAATAATCGTTGAAAATTTGGTGGTTGTGTCTCAAGCGGTTTTGTCTAAAATGTGGTAACGGACGGACGGACGTTCATGGCGGCGACGACAATACCCCGAGGCCAAAATGGCCGAGAGGTAACAACTTTAACCCAGTATCCCCCCCCCCCCTCCTCCCCCAACCAAAAAAATAGGTCACTTTTAAATAGATTCTGCTCTATGACCACATGCATGTGATTGGTGCTCCCTGGCAGTCGAACTTCAAATAATTAAATGGTGACAAATTTATAAGGTTTGACCGGGTGATCCGTAAAAATGAGTCAATCCTACTGGTTATAGATGCATGTGTGATGTAAGTTTGGTGTACCTAGACATAATCTTCACAATCGATAGTGCCCATCTAAGTGGTACTATCCGCTCTAGGAGGTATTATCTCAGAGGTTATCTCAGAGTGAAAATGGAGGGTTCCTCTCTAAATTTGTTTTCTGTGGCATAAATATCTTTATTTCCCTTTCTTTTTTCATCACACGGAACAACCAATAACCATAGAACACATTAAGATGTCGATCCAAAGCATGTAATTTTTGAAAAAAGATGCTACCATTTGTTGAATTATTTTGTTGAATTATTACCCAGTAAGGCAGATTATAATGTTTTCTTGTTAACTCAGATTCAACCATGTAATGTGCAATACTTGAGAAAGACAGCAGCTCATTATTTGGCGGTCATTAACCTTCCTTTCCAGCTAGAATTATAATGATGTCCCAAATAGGCTATAAAACCTGGGAATCTCTTATCAACCATCTCAATTAGTGGCATATTAAAGCATGAATACAAGTCTGCAGGTCATCTTAACCCGTTCCCTTTGAACCAACATAGATCAAGGAGGTTCCCTAAGGGTCATGTGGAGGGGCATCAGCATGTTTCCTTCACGTCGCTACAAAGTACTAGTTGTTGTAGCCATATAGAGTATGAATGCTGTCAGAGGGGCTGACCACTGCAGTAATTAACTGATCAATTTCTAACATAGGAAGTGCAATTTACAGCAGGAAAATAATGGGGTGAATTCGATAAAATATGTGCAGAGTCATTGGGCTTCCTACTATGCCCTCATCTTAGAGATTTTATGCAAATGCGATCCCACAGGGATTTCTTCAAGGTGCATTAGTTATTAGGACCACGCAAGTGCAGAACGTATGTTCTCACACATAGTTTTCACACAACAATATACCTACATCACAATTACGCTTTCAAAACATTGTGACTGAATCTGGTTAAAAACTCGGGGACTTTGCAACTGCTTACATATGTGTGACAGATCGACAGAAAATCTGTAAATCTCTGTTGTTTCCTATCTCTTTTAATAGTCGGATCAAACATATTGATATAATTTTCAGTAATATTTCAGTCATATCACAACATTTTGGGCTCAATTTCTTTTCAAACCCAAGACCCCACAGGTGAGGTCCTATTCCTTTTTTACACATGAAACGTACCACAGGTGCCCCAGTTGGTCACCTCTTATGACAAGCTGTCTGAGGAGCGGAGTCCCTTAATTCTGGCCTGAGGTCAATCTTAAGAAGCCCCATGAGGCATAGATTTTTATTTCTGGTATATGCTCACCATAGTTCTTGGAGATGAAGATGATATTAGCACAGCCAAAAGGCTACCTTGGCAGCTGGTTGTCATGGACAGCTGTTCTTCTCAAATCTGTAAGAGTGTGAATTAAGGGCTTGTGGCTCACATGTGTAGATATTTGAGCCTCAATTTTGAAACATTTATTTTTTAGAAGTTCCAAATTTTCCGACGTTCCTTTCAATTGTCAACTTAGCCGAGCAGAACCCTTCAACAAAATATTGGTAGCTCATTTTTTGCTAAATTTGGCCCAGATCTTTTTCTGTGGAATTTTACATTTTTTTCAATTGAACAAAATGGGATAAATGCAATGGTAATACATTGAACATTAATATCTCACCAACCACAACAACATTTAGACAACTGAGGCACTGTTTTTTTTTCTTCACCTAGTTCAAACATGTGGCTGTCGCCATCGGGACCCCTCGGGTCGAGCCCAGAGCAATTGTAGAAATAATGTTTCTGACCCCAACAACTCACATATTTGGGGTGGGCATAATTTTACCTGTATGATATAGATCATAGACAGACAAAACAATATAGCAATAGAGCAGTGATTACCTATAGTAGATGTAGTCGAACGATTACTGTCTATTCACAGCAATCCACACAGGTTTGTGTGAACTCCTGAAAAACACATCCCATGGCACCGACTTTCAATAGGCTTCTGGTACTGGCTGTATTAAACAACTGTATGAAGTTTCATTGTTGTGAGTGAAGGACTTTTTGAGATAATGTGTTTACAAGGATATGGACCAACAGACATGTATAAAGGGGCAGAACTCCTGAAAAACACATCCGATTACACCGACTTTCAGTAGGCTTCTGGTACTGGCTGTATTAAACAACTGTATGAAGTTTCATTGTTGTGAGTGAAGGACTTTGAGATAATGTGTTTACAAGGATAAAAACAGACTCCTGAAAAACACATCCCATGGCACCGACTTTCAATAGGCTTCTGGTACTGGCTGTATTAAACAAAGTATGAAGTTTCATTGTTGTGAGTGAAGGACTTTTTGAGATAATGTGTTTACAAGGATATGGACCAACAGACATGTATAAAGGGGCAGAACTCCTGAAAAACACATCCAATGGCACCGACTTTCAATAGGCTTCTGGTACTGGTTGTATTAAACAACTGTATGAAGTTTCATTGTTGTGAGTGAAGGACTTTTTGAGATAATGTGTTTACAAGGATAAAAACAGCCAGACATGTATAAAGGGGCATAACTCCTGAAAAACACATCCAATGGCACCGACTTTCAATAGGCTTCTGGTACTGGCTGTATTAAACAACTGTATGAAGTTTCATTGTTGTAAGTGAAGGACTTTTTGAGATAATGTGTTTACAAGGATATGATGGACAGACGGACGGACGGACAGACGGACGGACAGACGGACAGACGACGGAGGCAACGACAATACCGCTCGGGCAGAATCTGCCCGAGGGGTAAAAATAAACCATGCCAATTTTGAAACCTCATGGTGAATAGTTTTCCAGAAATAAACAAGTTTTACTTAAAACTAGAGAAATCAAATAATGGAATTGAGCTGATGAACTATAGTCTGTCCATTTTAATTAGTCATCTACTTTGGAGCTTCTCTAAAATAAGTAGTAAAACTCTGCATAAGTTTTCTTTTTTGCATTGTGTAGAACAAACTAAACTCTACAAAATGACAACCATTGTTCTGTGATATCGATAATATATCACGCTGGAATTAACTTTGTAATTATCTCCATATACTACTCCAGTACAGTTGATTCATGTAACTGGGCTCAATCACATAGGGAGACGTCATAATGTATTCGTGTTTACTAGCACAAAGGTCAACAACACTGTGTACGGTCATAGAGGTGTGTGCGGTTTATCACTCGACAATTTCACTGGGCCTGGGATATGAGCGACACTTCCACAGGCCACCTGTTATTACTATATACGGCATCAAGGATCTTTGTGACAGGAGAGATGAATGTATTAGGACGTCTCCCTATGTAATTGAGACCCGGTACATGAAACAACTGTACTGAACTTTCGTATGGGGAAAATTAATACAAAAGTTATTTCAAGTGTGATATATTATCGATATCATGGAGAAATCGTTGTCATTTTGTAGAGTTCAGTTTGTTCTACACGCAGCAAAAAAGAAAATTTATGCCGAGTTAATTGTTGATTTTCGACAAGCTACAAAGTAGACGACTAATTAAAATGGACAGACTTTAATAACTGACAGTGTGTGAATTATATGTACCAATGGAGGGTCTCTACTCAATCAGGCGACAATTTTGCTACAATGTATAAGATGATTTCGAAAGCAAAAATTGCACCTAAGCAAACATGTATGCACTAAAATAATCTCACCTAGAGAAAGAACCAATACATTACTGTAGAAATGCGTAATACTATTTTTTCCATGAATTTGTACACCAGGGTGCCTAACAAGCCCTCAAAACATTTTTTATGTTACTAGTCAAGGTCTATTTTCACAAAACACATTAATTATGACTAATATATTTGCCAACTTTCACAAAATGAAACAGTCTAAACATTGCAATGTCTATCAATTGGAGTTACTTACATAATGATGGCAGCAATTTTGCGTGAATTAATGTATAATCCCCAAAGGTGTACTTCATATCCCTGACACAGCAGACTTGTATACATGAAATACACATATACACACATACCTGCATGTGATACAGTCATAGAAACAGTCTTTCAAGGTAATTCCCATTTGAACTCAACCATGCGGACTACAGGCAAAAAAACTCATGGCGTCACTGTCACACGTACAGGGACCCCCAATCCAATTGTCTCGGCCTATCTCACTTCGTTTGACTTCCCGAATCATTAATGATTAATACAACTCTCGAGGGAACACCTGCTGCTGATTGTAGTTGAATACCACATCGTTTGTCCCATTCTTCATAAAACATTCTCCATATATATATTAATGGACCTTTCGTGATTGATCGAGTTCTGAGACAAAAGGGTGGACCAATGCATAGGTTTGTGGTTCATACTTTTCCTCCCCTATATCAGGCTAGGGAGATCCTGCTCTCTAAAATGGAGGTAAAAAAGGTTGTTTTTGCTCAATAAGTTTTGATTCCTTCTTAACCGATGCACCAAAACTTCAGGCGCATTATTCTATCTATTGTTCCTTGTCCTAAAATTAATTTGCCATTTGAAGAACCGATGTTGTTTCAATAGCAGGACAGATATTTAGCCTTTTATTATGCAATTTTTATTTTTTTTTACTACCATTTGATGGGGACATATATATATGTCTGTGTCTGCCTTAAGAAGATTTTGCTGGATTCATTATGTAAACTGATTTATTGAGCAATAACGACCTTTTTAGCTCCATTTAAGAGAGCGGTATTGCGCTAACCAGTATATATGCTTACATCATGGGGGAATTGTATCTATTGATAACTGGTGTACATGTACATGTAAATATATTAAATATGGATTAAATTATCCCACTTTTCAAGAAAGGACCATTAAGCTTACATTGGTGATAATTTTGGCAACTTTCATGTCAAAAATAGTCCAGTTAACACTGAATAATAATATTTCACATTCAGTGACCTGAAACTTTATTCATTGCATCACAGTTACAAAACATCTCATTGGTCAATTCAAATTTTCAAAAACGATTCAGTTATCTTCATTGGATGGTGATGAAAGTTAGATCAACTTCCAACCAATCACAGTCAGGTTGTTATTAAAGTTGTCCATCATTGGAATCGTGTTCATCAATTCACATAAAAGTAAACATAAAGCATGCATATAAGATTGAATGTATTACATGTGTGTTCCACAATATTACATTGGCATCAAATCGGATTGTTAGAAACCAGGAATTCTGTGTCAGAGCTGATCATTAAAATGCAAAACATTAACCCTGGCAAAGATTTTACATTCAAGACTAACAAACCCTGAACCTTGAATCCAATCGACTCATTATGATACATTTGGTAATTCCTCTAATAATTCAATCACCGAAAGTTAATTTTCTACCATACAATCAAGGGGGTGATCAAATTAAGTAGAACAGGCAGCTGACAAAATGTCCCAAAATCATGCAGATAATTCATTATTTCATTTTTCTTCTTCTTTTTTTTTCGTGAATTTAGACGGTGGTCAAATTTATTAGAGTGACAGATTGAATTTTTTCCACAAAAATTGAGGGTGATTGAAGCGACTGAATTATTAGGGCAGGCCTGCAAGTGGCTCGCAGTAAAAATATAGGAGAAAATATAGGAGGAAATTTTCCAAATTATAGGAGAAATATAGAAATTTTCTGAATAAAATATAGGAAAATATATGAGATAAAGGAGTCTAAGACAGGTCACTACTACATTGTATGTTCCAAACTTGGTAGTTTGCGGGTGTTTAATCAAATTATTTCCACTGAATGCTGTCAAAGTGGTGGCGATTGAGGAGATCCGTTTCTGCTGCTTGATTCAACAAAGAGATTTTAGTTTTTTTCTGAAATGTATTTCCTCATACCAATTTGACTCATTTCGGAGCATTGATGAAAGTTTTCATGAGAAAAAGTCAAAATATAGGAAATATAGGAGGTTTTGAGGAAAATATAGGAATGACTCAAAAATATAGGAAAATATAGGAGGCACTAGCAGGCCTGTTAGGGGATTACAAAAGGAAATTGTGCTCGACCAAGTCAGACAAGGATAATCCTGAAGTCAGGGTATATGGACAGGCCAGACGATATCCTACAAAATACGCTCCAATTGATGGTAATTGGCCATCACTGTTGATTCCTACCTTAATCTATCTCCCGGGCTCCATATAGTGACGGGCTACTTGAAACACACCAACCTGACATCGATGGTCTTATCGCGTGCTACGACCAGACAGAAACAAACCCTGCAGTTTACTCTCAACAAGGATCAATGGTGTCACAGGTTCTTAGCGCTGATACAGAGAGGTTACCAATCATATGGATACATGTTTTGATAGCGTAATTTACACCCCACTTGAAACACAGAATGATCATCTACTGTTATGTAATAATACGGTCAAAATTGACCAGCGTATTAGAGTCCCAGCCTGTATATCACAGGAAACCATCAACATTATTTGTAAGAGATTAATTACCGTACATTAGCACATACAAATACTTAACGAGTTCCTTTGTTATCCAACTATCGTTAAACTTCCTGAAACTTCTTCTGTTTCTACTGGAAATTTGATACCAGTAGAAATTATTACCAATTTAGCATCAACAATTTGTAGCCATGCTCTGAGTGAAATACAAAGTCTATTACATCATGTTCATGGGTTTACATTTATATCTGGGAAGTGGGGGGTTAATGTCAAACTCAAGGTTATTTCATTCAAATGGTGGCAGCCAGTTTGGTTGGTAGAGAAAGCCAGAGTACCCGGAGAGAATTACCACTGCCCATTGGCAAGTAACTGGCAAACTTTCACACATGCACCAACCAGGCTCGATACCATGCCATTTCAGCGGTGTGAGCTAGGCTAGCGGTCACCAGCAAAATACCTTAGACCACAAACATCAGTACCGTTGTACAGAGGTGTTAGGTCAAACAAATCAGAATGAAACGAAAAGGGATTTCAGCACCCCTAATTGCAAAACCTTAAACGCAGAGTAGAACGATCTCTATTGGCGGACTTTTGTCATGTCACATGCATTAAATCCAATGGACCATGCTGTTAAACATAGTAAGACACTCAAAACCATATCGTATTTAGAATAAGCCAGATCGTAATCCCAAGAGTAATGCATATTACCGCATATTAATGCCAGGCGTGAGACTGAAGGGTAAGTTCACACACTTGCGTTTTTTCAAGACGGCCAGCAAAGCCGCCATTTCGGAAAGGTTACTCGCGCTAAAATACTAAAATTATTCTAACAACATTTATTCTGCAAATTTCTTGAACTGTTGAACTGGCACTCAGACAAAATACCCTGGTGTTGATGCCTCTCGTGAAAAACCCATGTGCGTGAACCTGCCCTCAGTCTTTAATACAACAGGCATGAATATGCGGTAATATGAGGTACTTCTGGGATTATGATGTGGCTTTATATTGACAATAGTTCTTTGCGAGAGATCGAGGTGCAGTCACTAGGTATCAATCCTGGATAGATCTGTTCTGATAGCACTGGCAGCTAGGCGCAGTGAAGTAGAAAGCTCACAGCAAGTCATTCATCCGCTCCATTTCCTATCTCCCCATCCTTTTTAATCAATGATAAGTGGACTATTTCCAACCTGATTTTCTTGTAATAGTTGGATAATTTTGCCATATTTACACCAGTAATCAATAGCTAAAATATCAATCCATGCTGAAAAGATAGGAAAGAGAATGGATGAATGAACTGCTGTACTTGCTCCTGCTGTCAGGGCAGATCTGTTTTGTTGAAAAATTAACTCCAATTTTGTGCAAGTCAAGGATTGTCACACTGACCAAAAATTATTTGTCTGAAAATTAATCTACACCTACATGTATAAAACATATGTTAATAATTAAACCTTGAAGTCAACATGAATGCAAATCCTTGGTACTTATTCCTAAAGCTGTCAATAGGCTTTCCTCGATAGAAATTTAGAAGAATGGATTTACTCTGTGCACTTTTGAGTGATCCATGTGTGTTTTCTCCCAGAATTATCCTTGTTCATATGAATAAGATTCCAGTCCGGTGTTAGAATATGGGAGAATATTTATAACCAGTGATAATATTTCAATTTATTTTTTCTATTTCATTTTGTCAAAATTTGATGTGAGCAGATAAACGTCCTTTCTTCAAACTGGCGGAATGTTGCGGGCCGAAGTGTCACACTCCCCACTTACTGTCAAAAGTTGCAGGCTGAAACTATCTCCCTGCTGGGATAAGAGCTTCAATAAACCGATACCGGTACATGAAGATTTGGTCTTCCACAGTGCAACCATTAATTTTTTGAAGTAATAATTTGATTCACAATGGGAAAAATAAGTGTGATATTCCTGAATGTTTTTTGAGAATGCCTAATAGAAAATTGATCATTTTACTGACTCTAGCATAAGCACTACAAATAGAGTAGTGATAGGTTTTGTGTTGCAAAGATATTCATGTATCCCAATGCGAAAGTTGACAGTTTTGTCATGTAAAGGGGCTGATTTTTATTGACAACATCAAAATTTAGTTACCAAAATGCTGAAAAACGACCGCCATTTTGAATTTAAGATTAGAGGGTTAAAATGTCAGAATCGCGCCCGGCAAACACTTAATTCAGATTCAGCATACCAAAATACGTCTAGTAAGCACCAATGCCGGCCATTAACAAAAACTGCTTCCATGGTTCACTTTTCTCGAAAATTGAGCTGTCTAGTCCTAATATTTGTTATTTCAAAGATAGTGGGGGAAGTTTCGTTGTAGGTTTGGAAATAATAATTAACCAATGGGGGAATAATAATCATAAGAAACATTATTGCTGATGTGCTTTCAATACTATGAATGAATAAACTCAGGGATTGGACACCAATATTATTTGTCAACATGAAGAGTGCAAAGCACTGAGAACTCCTCTGCCTTGCAGGAAGGTGTTGATGGCAACAAACAAATGGTGACGAATTGACCGTTTAACCTAGTGACCAATTGGTCAATCAGATTAATTGATAGGTTTCCTGTTACATGACCACATGCCTGTGCGAATTAAGGTCAGAACTCCTATACCATTCTTGATATATTGTGTAACAACAAAACACGTTGCATGTATTGCACTATGTTACGCAATTAATATTCCAATGCCAATTTTGGCTGTAGCCCAAGACCACAGTAGACCACACATTTATACAGTAGGCTCTCGCCTTAATCCTTGAGTTATGTCAGTTAAACAGCAAACAGCGGAGAAAGAAACAACTTTAACCCAGTCCCCCCCCCCCCCCAACCCGAAAAAAAGAGTCACTTTTCAATAGATTCTGCTCTATGACCACATTTATGTGTTTGGTGCTCCCTGGCAGTCAACTTCAGATATTAAATGGTTACAAATTTATAAGGTTTGATCAGGTGATCCATAAAAATGAGTCAATCCTACTGGTTATAGATGCATGTGTGATGTAAGTTTGGTGTACCTAGACATAATCTTCACAATCGATAGTGCCCATCTAAGCGGTACTCACCGCTCTTGGAGGTATTATCTCAGAGGTTATCTCGAGTGAAAATGGAGGTCTCCTCTCTAAATTCGTTTTCTGTGGCATAAATAACTTCATTTCCCTTTCTTTTTTCATCACACGGAACAACCAATAACCATAGAACATATAAAGATGTCGATCCAAAGCATGCAATTTTTAGTACTTAAACAGGTGTTGAAAAATGACGCTGCCATTTGTTGAATTATGTGACGATTTACCGTAGGGTACCCGGTAAGGCAGATTATAATGTTTTCTTGTCAACTCAGATTCAACCATGTAATGTGCAGTACTTTAGAAAGACAGCAGCTCATTATTCGGCGGTCATTAACCTTCCTTTCCAGCTAGAATTATAATGATCTTTCATATCTAGGCTTTAAAACCTGGGAATCTCTTATCAACCATCTCAATTAGCGGCATATTAAAGCGTGAATACAAGTCTGCAGGTCATCTTAACCCATTCCCTTTGAACCAACATAGATGAAGGAGGTTCCCTAAGGGTCATGTGGAGGGGCATCAGCATGTTTCCTTCATGTTGCTACAAAGTACTAGGTGTTGTAGCCAAATAGAGTATGAATGCTGTCAGAGGGGCTGACCTGCCACTGCAGTAATTAGCTGGTCAATTTCTAACATAGGAAGTGCAATTTACAGCAGGAAAATAATGGGATGAATTTGATAAAATACGTGCAGAGTCATTGGGCTTCCTACTATGCCCTCATCTTAAGAGATTTTATGCAAATGCGATCCCACAAGGATTTCTTCAAGATGCATTAGCTATTCGGACCACGCAAGTGCAGAGTGTATGCAGAGTGCTCACACAACAATGTACCTACATCACAATTACACTTTCAAAACATTGTGACTGAATATGGTTAAAAACTCAGGGACTTTGCAACTGCTTACATATGTGTGACAGATCGACAGAAAATCTGTAAATCTCTGTTGTTTCCTATCTCTTTTAATAGTCGGATCAAACATATTGATATCATTTTCAGTAATATTTCAGTCATATCACAACATTTTGGGCTCAATTTCTTTTCAAACCCAAGACCCCACAGGTGAGGTCCTATTCCTTTTTTACACATGAAACCCCACAGGTGCCCCAGTTGGTCACCTCTTATGACAAGCTGTCTGAGGAGCTGAGTCCCTTAATTCTGGCCTGAGGTCAATCTTAAGAAGCCCCATGAGGCATAGATTTTTATTTCTGGTATATGCTCACCATAGTTCTTGGAGATGAAGATGATATTAGCACAGCCAAAAGGCTACCTTGGCAACTGGTTGTCATGGACAGTTGTTCTTCTCAAATCTGTAAGAGTGTGAATTAAGGGCTTGTGGCTCACATGTGTAGATATTTGAGCCTCAATTTTGAAAAATTTATTTTTTAGAAGTTCCAAATTTTCCGACGTTCCTTTCAATTGTCAATTTAGCCGAGCAGAACCCTTCAACAAAATATTGGTAGCTCATTTTTTGCTAAATTTGGCCCAAATCTTTTTCTGTGGAATTTTACATTTTTTTCAATTGAACAAAATGGGATAAATGCAATGGTAATACATTGAACATTAATATCTCACCAACCACAACAACATTTAGACAACTGAGGCACTGTTTTTTTTTCTTCACCTAGTTCAAAAAATAAACCATGCCAATTTTGAAACCTCATGGTGAATAGTTTTCCAGAAATAAACAAGTTTTACTTAAAACTAGAGAAATCAAATAATGGAATTGAGCTGATGAACTATAGTCTGTCCATTTTAATTAGTCGTCTACTTTGGAGCTTCTCTAAAATAAGTAGTAAACTCTGCATAAGTTTTCTTTTTTGCATTGTGTAGAACAAACTAAACTCTACAAAATGACAACCATTGTTCTGTGATATCGATAATATATCACGCTGGAATTAACTTTGTAATTATCTCCATATATTACTCCAGTACAGTTGTTTCATGTAACTGGGCTCCATCACATAGGGAGACGTCATAATGTATTCGTGTTTACTAGCACAAAGGTCAACAACACTGTGTACGGTCATAGAAGTGTGTGCGGTTTATCACTCGACAATTTCACTGGGCCTGGGATATGAGCGACACTTCCACAGGCCACCTGTTATTACTATATACGGCATCAAGGATCTTTGTGACAGGAGAGATGAATATATTAGGACGTCTCCCTATGTAATTGAGACCCGGTACATGAAACAACTGTACTAAACTTTCGTATGGGGAAAATTAATACAAAAGTTATTTCAAGCGTGATATATTATCGATATCATGGAGAAATCGTTGTCATTTTGTAGAGTTCAGTTTGTTCTACACGCAGCAAAAAAGAAAATTTATGCCGAGTTAATTGTTGATTTTCGACAAGCTACAAAGTAGACGACTAATTAAAATGGACAGACTTTAATAACTGACAGTGTGTGAATTACATGTACCAATGGAGGGTCTCTACTCAATCAGGCGACAATTTTGCTACAATGTATAAGATGATTTCGAAAGCAAAAATTGCACCTAAGCAAACATGTATGCACTAAAATAATCTCACCTAGAGAAAGAACCAATACATTACTGTAGAAATGCGTAATACTATTTTTTCCATGAATTTGTACACCAGGGTGCCTAACAAGCCCTCAAAACATTGTTATGTTACTAGTCAAGGTCTATTTTCACAAAACACATTAATTATGACTAATATATTTGCCAACTTTCACAAAATGAAACAGTCTAAACATTGCAATGTCTATCAATTGGAGTTACTTACATAATGATGGCAGCAATTTTGCGTGAATTAATGTATAATCCCCAAAGGTGTACTTCATATCCCTGACACAGCAGACTTGTATACATGAAATACACATATACACACATACCTGCATGTGATACAGTCATAGAAACAGTCTTTCAAGGTAATTCCCATTTGAACTCAACCATGCGGACTACAGGCAAAAAAACTCATGGCGTCACTGTCACACGTACAGGGACCCCCAATCCAATTGTCTCGGCCTATCTCACTTCGTTTGACTTCCCGAATCATTAATGATTAATACAACTCTCGAGGGAACACCTGCTGCTGATTGTAGTTGAATACCACATCGTTTGTCCCATTCTTCATAAAACATTCTCCATATATATATTAATGGACCTTTCGTGATTGATCGAGTTCTGAGACAAAAGGGTGGACCAATGCATAGGTTTGTGGTTCATATTTTTCCTCCCCTATATCAGGCTAGGGATATCCTGCTCTCTAAAATGGAGGTAAAAAAGGTTGTTTTTGCTCAATAAGTTTTGATTCCTTCTTAACCGATGCACCAAAACTTCAGGCGCATTAATCTATCTATTGTTCCTTGTCCTAAAATTAATTTGCCATTTGAAGAACCAATGTTGTTTGAATAGCAGGACAGACATTTAGCCTTTTATTATGCAAATTTTTTTTTTTTTTACTACCATTTGATGGGGACATATATATATGTCTGTGTCTGCCTCAAGAAGATTTTGCTGAATTCATTATGTAAACTGATTTATTGAGCAATAACGACCTTTTTAGCTCCATTTAAGAGAGCGGTATTGCGCTAACCAGTATATATGCTTACATCATGGGGGGAATTGTATCTATTGATAACTGGTGTACATGTAAATATATTAAATATGGATTAAATTATCCCACTTTTCAAGAAAGGACCATTAAGCTTACATTGGTGATAAGTTTGGCAACTTTCATGTCAGAAATAGTCCAGTTAACACTGAATAATAATATTTCACATTCAGTGACCTGAAACTTTATTCATTGCATCACAGTTACAAAACATCTCATTGGTCAATTCAAATTTTCAACATGTGGCTGTCGCAATCGGGATCCCTCGGGCCGGGCCCAGAGCAATTGTGGAAATAATGTTTCTGACCCCAACAACTCACATATTTGGGGTGGGCATAATTTTACCTGTATGATATAGATCATAGACAGACAAAACAATATAGCAATAGAGCAGTGATTACCTATAGTAGATGTAGTCGAACGATTACTGTCTATTCACAGCAATCCACACAGGTTTGTGTGAACTCCTGAAAAACACATCCCATGGCACCGACTTTCAATAGACTTCTGGTACTGGCTGTATTAAACAACTGTATGAAGTTTCATTGTTGTGAGTGAAGGACTTTTTGAGATAATGTGTTTACAAGGATATGGACCAACAGACATGTATAAAGGGGCAGAACTCCTGAAAAACACATCCGATTACACCGACTTTCAATAGGCTTCTGGTACTGGCTGTATTAAACAACTGTATGAAGTTTCATTGTTGTGAGTGAAGGACTTTTTGAGATAATGTGTTTACAAGGATAAAAACAGACAGACATGTATAAAGGGGCATAACTCCTGAAAAACACATCCAATGGCACCGACTTTCAATAGGCTTCTGGTACTGGTTGTATTAAACAACTGTATGAAGTTTCATTGTTGTGAGTGAAGGACTTTTTGAGATAATGTGTTTACAAGGATATGGACCAACAGACATGTATAAAGGGGCATAACTCCTGAAAAACACATCCGATTACACCGACTTTGAATAGGCTTCTGGTACTAGCTGCATTAATCAACTGTATGAAGTTTCATTGTTGTGAGTGAAGGATTTTTTGAGATAATGTGTTTACAAGGATAAAAACAGCCAGACATGTATAAAGGGGCATAACTCCTGAAAAACACATCCAATGGCACCGACTTTGAATAGGCTTCTGGTACTGGCTGTATTAAACAACTGTATGAAGTTTCATTGTTGTAAGTGAAGGACTTTTTGAGATAATGTGTTTACAATGATATGATGGACAGACGGACGGACAGACGGACAGACGGCCGGACGCCTGGACGGACGGACGGACAGACGACGGAGGCAACGACAATACCGCTCGGGCAGAATCTGCGCGAGGGGTAAAAACGATTCAGTTATCTTCATTGGATGGTGATGAAAGTTAGATCAACTTCCAACCAATCACACAGGTTGTTATTAAAGTTGTCCATCATTGGAATCGTGTTCATCAATTCACATAAAAGTAAACACAAAGCATGCATATAAGATTGAATGTATTACATGTGTGTTCCACAATATTACATTGGCATCAAATCGGATTGTTAGAAACCAGGAATTCTGTGTCAGAGCTGATCATTAAAATGCAAAACATTAACCCTGGCAAAGATTTTACATTCAAGACTTAACAAACCCTGAACCTTGAATCCAATCGACTCATTATGATACATTTGGTAATTCCTCTAATAATTCATTCACCGAAAGTTAATTTTCTACCATACAATCAAGGGGGTGATCAAATTTAGTAGAACAGGCAGCTGACAAAATGTCATTATTTCATTTTTTTTTCTTATTTTTTTTTCGTGAATTTAGACGGTGGTCAAATTTATTAGAATGACAGATTGAATTTTTTCCACAAAAATTGAGGGTGATTGAAGCGACTGAATTATTAGGGCAGACCTGCAACTGGCTCGCAGTAAAAATATAGGAGAAAATATAGGAGGAAATTTTCCAAATTATAGGAGAAATATAGAAATTTTCTGAATAAAATATAGGAAAATATATGAGATAAAGGAGTCTAAGACAGGTCACTACTACATTGTATGTTCCAAACTTGGTAGTTTGCGGGTGTTTAATCAAATACCACTGAATGCTGTCAAAGTGGTGGCGATTGAGGAGATCCGTTTCTGCTGCTTGATTCAACAAAGAGATTTTAGTTTTTTTCTGAAATGTATTTCCTCATACCAATTTGACTCATTTTAGAGCATTGATGAAAGTTTTCATGAGAAAAAGTCAAAATATAGGAAATATAGGAGGTTTTGAGGAAAATATAGGAATGACTCAAAAATATAGGAAAATATAGGAGGCACTAGCAGGCCTGTTAGGGGATTACAAAAGGAAATTGTGCTCGACCAAGTCAGACAAGGATAATCCTGAAGTCAGGGTATATGGACAGGCCAGACGATATCCTACAAAATACGCTCCAATTGATGGTAATTGGCCATCACTGTTGATTCCTACCTTAATCTATCTCCCGGGCTCCATATAGTGACGGGCTACTTGAAACACACCAACCTGACATCGATGGTCTTATCGCGTGCTACGACCAGACAGAAACAAACCCTGCAGTTTACTCTCAACAAGGATCAATGGTGTCACAGGTTCTTAGCGCTGATACAGAGAGGTTACCAATCATATGGATACATGTTTTGATAGCGTAATTTACACCCCGCTTGAAACACAGAATGATCATCTACTGTTATGTAATAATACCGTCAAAATTGACCAGCGTATTAGAGTCCCAGCCTGTATATCACAGGAAACCATCAACATTATTTGTAAGAGATTAATTACCGTACATTAGCACATACAAATACTTAACGAGTTCCTTTGTTATCCAACTATCGTTAAACTTCCTGAAACTTCTTCTGTTTCTACTGGAAATTTGATACCAGTAGAAATTATTACCAATTTAGCATCAACAATTTGTAGCCATGCTCTGAGTGAAATACAAAGTCTATTACATCATGTTCATGGGTTTACATTTATATCTGGGAAGTGGGGGGTTAATGTCAAACTCAAGGTTATTTCATTCAAATGGTGGCAGCCATTTTGGTTGGTAGAGAAAGCCAGAGTACCCGGAGAGAATTACCACCGCCCATTGGCAAGTAACTGGCAAACTTTCACACATGCACCAACCAGGCTCGATACCATGCCATTTCAGCGGTGTGAGGCTAGCGGTCACCAGCAAAATGCCTTAGACCACAAACATCAGTACGGTTGTACAGAGGTGTTAGGTCAAACAAATCAGAATGAAACGAAAAGGGATTTCAGCACCCCTAATTGTAAAACCTTAAACGCAGAGTAGAACGATCTCTATTGGCGGACTTTTGTCATGTCACATGCATTAAACCCAATGGACCATGCTGTTAAACATTAAGACACTCAAAACCATATCGTATTTAGAATAAGCCAGATCGTAATCCCAAGAGTAATGCATATTACCGCATATTCATGCCAGGCGCGAGACTGAAGGGTACTAGGTTCACACGCTTACATTTTTTCACGACAGCCAGCAAAGCTGCCATTTCGGAAAGGTTACTTGCGCTAAAATACTAAAAATTATTCTAACAACATTTATTCTGCAAATTTCTTGAACTGTTGAACTGGCACTCAGACAAAATACCCTGGTGTTGATGGCTTTTGTGAAAAACCCATGTGCGTGAACCTGCCCTCAGTCTTTAATACAACAGGCATGAATATGCGGTAATATGACGTACTTCTGGGATTATGATGTGGCTTATTATAGTTCTTTGCGAGAGATCGAGGTGCAGTCACTAGGTATCAATCCTGGATAGATCTGTTCTGATAGCACTGGCAGCTAGGCGCAGTGAAGTAGAGCTCACAGCAAGTCATTCATCCGCTCCATTTCCTATCTCCCCATCCTTTTTAATCAATGATAAGTGGACTATTTTCAACCTGATTTTCTTGTAATAGTTGGATAATTTTATCAATATTTGCCATATTTACACCAGTAACCAATAGCTAAAATATCAATCCATGCTGAAAAGATAGGAAAGAGAATGGATGAATGAACTGCTGTACTTGCTCCTGCTGTCAGGGCAGATCTGTTTTGTTGAAAAATTAACTCCAATTTTGTGCAAGTCAAGGATTGTCACACTGACCAAAAATTATTTGTCTGAAAATTAATCTACACCTACATGTATAAAACATATGTTAATAATTAAACCTTGAAGTCAACATGAATGCAAATCCTTGGTACTTATTCCTAAAGCTGTCAATAGGCTTTCCTCGATAGAAATTTAGAAGAATGGATTTACTCTGTGCATTTTTGAGTGATCCATGTGTGTTTTCTCCCAGAATTATCCTTGTTCATATGAATAAGATTCCAGTCCGGTGTTAGAATATGGGAGAATATTTATAACCAGTGATAATATTTCAATTTATTTTTTCTATTTCATTTTGTCAAAATTTAATGTGAGCAGATAAACGTCCTTTCTTCAAACTGGCGGAATGTTGCGGGCCGAAGTGTCACTCCCCACTTACATGTACTGTCAAAAGTTGCAGGCTGAAACTATCTCCCTGCTGGGATAAGAGCTTCAATAAACCGATACCGGTACATGAAGACTTGGTCTTCCACAGTGCAGCCATTAATTTTTGAAGTAATAATTTGATTCACAATGGGAAAAATAAGTGTGATATTCCTGAATTTTTTTTGAGAATGCAAAAAGAAAATTGATCATTTCTACAAAATAGTCTTGATTACATGTGATCAGTAGTATAATTGAGAGGATAAGTAAAAAGATCATTCCGAACATAGAACATACAGGCATTGACAAACATATTGCTTCACGAGCAATGCTTTGGAATATACTTCATTGTAAGAGGATATACCGCTTTTCAACGGGACTTGACATGTCAGCAAATGGACCAATGGCTGACCACTTGCCCATTTGCCACTATTGGAAATCCCGTCATTTCACATCACTTCATCGTACATGACCGATATACCAATGTTTTAGTTGCATATGTATTGAGGTTGGATCATGTAAACTACCTGGCACTGGTTGATCTAGCAGCATAGTTGGACCGAATAACTAAATGCATGTACCGGTAATCCCTCTAATGATTCAATCACAGGAAGTGAAATTTCTCATCATAAAATCTGGGGGTGATTAAATTTATTAGAACAAGAAATTGACAAAATGGTCCAAAAATCAAGCAGATAATCCATTATTTCTTTGTTAATTTCAACGATTTTAGCGAATGATCAAATTTATTACAACATCTGATCGAATTCTGTCCCCAAAATTGGGGGCGATTGAAGTTTGATACAAGGATTGAATTTTTTGACAGATTACCATAACAAAATTTTAGAGCCTGAAAATTTACATCACTAATACATATAAATACAGCATGGGAGACTAAATACATGTACTTGTACTCACCCAGCCTTTTCAATAGTCCAGGATATATGCAGCTGAGTGAATATCCCTGTAAACTCTTGGATCAACTGTCGCAGGGTTTTGCGAAATGTACTTTCGCAATATATGAATTTACAGATCCAATGTTAGCCTCAAATCTGATGACTGAGAAATAATAGGCCTACTGCATACTACAAATGAATACCAGTAACGTATGATGGACAAGGCTCTATAATCGCAAGTATTTGATTACATACTTTTTCCTAGTCGATCTTCGCATGCCCCGCCAGGGATATTACATCCTGTGCATTATTAATGTAGCTATCCAGCAAGAGCAAAATAAAGTGATGACACGGCAGTGTCCGCCAGGTCTGTGCCTGACAGTTACCCATTAAACATTTACCGCTCTTTCGAAGCCATCTGCAAACTGCGGCTGCATACGTTTTAGCCTGTTCGGATGGCGATAGCTATACGTGCTGTGGGGAGTTTTGAGTTTTGATTCAGAAATTATGTGATCGACTCTTGGAATATCCAGAGAGCAACTGTCCTGCAATTCCCAAAGGAATGTGTTACTCAAATGCCAACATATACGTAGCTCACCTACCAAATTGCCACAAATAAATGTTTCAGAAATATGCAACTGATATTCCTGCAGCGACAACTTGGTGCATCAGGCATGTTAGGTATCAACTTTCTTTCTGATTTTATTGCTCAGAAACTAAGTCTGACATGCGAACTGAAGATACAACACACAGGTCTCAATTCTAGTATCTGCCTTATGATCATTCACGGCATCGTAGGACAAACATAGGCGATGAATTCAACCTTGGACACATTTGATCTCTTACATCATATTTATTGGGCAGATGGTCTGTTAACTCTTTGCTCCATGGTGGCACCATACGACACCGCTTCCCAAACAATAGAGTGGATGCTGGGCTGCCCCAAAGAGTCATTCACCTGTGAGCTGTCACATGCAAACTATTCTCTAAAGCCAAAGGCAGGGCTTGCTTATCTGCGGGAATCTGTTTCTCATCAGCATCACACAAAATAATTCATGAGAATCAATTTTTCCCACTTCTTTCATATCGCTTCAATTTAATACCTGTATATATGGTAGGATTCTGCTGGTGGACTATAGTCCTGAGGCCTGCCTTCTGTACAGGTTTATTGCTTTGGTGAGAAATTTAAGTTGTACGGCGTAAGGCTTTACAAGGTAGTTTTATTATGGGTATTCCTGCATTTAACCGGTTTACCCCATGTTGAGACATTTACTCCATCAGACGTCCACGATGCTCATCCATTAACATCAGATAAGTCGTTTGAGCTGATCTGTCATCACAGCTCCCAAGCTACCATATCTAATTCCGCTCAAGCCGGAGCTAGGGGATGTGTGGATACTTCATAGTCTCCACATGAACAGCTGCAGCCGAGATACTCAGGCTACGTCTGAGAATCCACCGTATTCTTGAGTCTGGAAGTAAAGGGAAGCTTTCCAGTGGAGTCACATGTTTACGTTTCAGTCGTCAGACATCGTCAATTTTTCACACCTCTTGCATATCACTCCAATCCAAAAGATTCTCATAAAATTTCAGCAATCGGTATAGATATAATAGACAGCGCGTATCTGTTTGGATTCCCGTAAATTTTGACGAAAAGCAAGGCCTGCAATGGTGTACCAGTATCTTTATTATTTTCACATGGAGAAGGACAAGTGGTTCGGCTTGAAATAATTGTTAACGAGTAAAAGTAATTAATTTGTTGAGTTGTTCAGGGTGTGAAATGGTAGATGGTAGAAATGTTCTTAGGGGCAAAGAGTCACTCTTATCTTATTGTTCAGAATCAAAATTTCAATTTGGCCTCTAGGTGGCACCACATATATGTGTGTGGATGGAATGCAATCCCAAGTGCTATCTTGTGTCAAGACATCCACATATCAAACCTGGAAAAGATCTGTTCAGCCATTCTACTTGTCTGGAAACATAAGTTTGAATTGGCACCAGGTGGCACCACCACTGAGCATATGTGGACAGAAGCGAACCCAAGCAAAGTCTTGTGGCAAAATCCACATATCAAATTTATGTCTACCAACAGTGACAGCCACTTTACCATCTATTGAAATGAAAAATTTGCAATATAATGAAAATTGTATATCAATTGAAAATCAATAGTTGCCTAATTCCTCTAAATAGGAGCAATATACAATACAAGCTAGCATCTAGTCCGTCATTCAATATTCAGCCATCGAGCATGGAATTTCCGTGTCCAACAAATTTTGAAGTTGATTGACAGAGGCAATCCTAAGTTATCCGTCAGAAAAGATGTTCAAAACATGCGGAAAATTTCCGTATAGTACACCTTGGATACTTGACGAAGGTAAAACCTAGGTAAAACTTGGGTGACAGGCAACAAAATGTTTGCATTCACCAGCATGTATGTGCAGTTCCATCTTGGTCGGTTTGACAGTTCTCGAGATATTTTCCGGACAAATGCAAATGTTGACACCTGCCACCCAGCCGCCTGGACAAACATACATGGTGAGGACAAAACAGCCGTAATATATGGCCGAGGGTTAACATGTGAAAGAGCTATGAGTACGAGTACACAAGAGATGGCTTTTCCAGAAGAATTGATTCATTGTCGGGAATCAATTATTGTTTCATGCAGAAAAAGCTTTTGCCCCCGAGGTTTTGCAAAAAGATGTTTAAACTTAATTATATACCGCAGCCACTGAAAGCTACATTTTTGTTGTCACATAAATATTGCGCTCTCGGTCATCTCTGGCCAAGTCTTCACTGTTTACAGTATCCATAGAATGAGATGATTGAAGATGGCTCAGCTGGAATACAGCTCTGCTGTAATACACTTGAGAGACTCTAGATCGCCTGCAGGATTTCTAGCCTAGTTTAAATTGATGATCAATTGCAACAGTCTAATGCACAGAGAAATAGGCCAGAGTTGCTGCAGTATCATGACTTGTTGCATGTTTTTCGGTACATGCAAACTTAAGACATGAATTTGCCATGCAATTTCCACAGAGGACTATTTTTTGTAGAGAACTTAAGGACAACTATACATCACTGTGCAGAAGCCAATCTTTAACACAGGAAGTCAACTGATCATTAAAACCCTGAGCAAAGTGCTCAAAATTTATAATAAAATGCTGTTTACTGCATGTAAATACTTCAATTACTGTTGCACTAGCACAAGTACGGAAAAGGTGACTGCCCCACCTCCTACAACTTTCTCACCCCTATTTTGTCACATGGCACCCCTTACTGTTTCGCAGTGTGTCTGCGGTCATTTTGAAATGTGGATATTATGATCCTATGAAGTGTGGGGTCTTCAAGCATGCAGGTTGTTTATAGTGTATAGCAATTGGTATTGCAGGGGTCTGAAGTGTGGCTGCTGTGTGTGCAGTGTGTCTGAAGGTTGCCTTAATTATGTAAATAAGGTTCTGGTACTGCAAACACCATTTCTAAGATAATATCACTATATATACCCAGTGGCACTCATGCACACACAGCTCATTTCATACTACTACCACTGGCATGGACACACACACAGCTATACTGCTCCTTCCATACTACTACCCAGTGGCATGGACAGACGCATGCATGCCTCATGTTACGGATGGGGAATGGGTCATCCATTTTGATTACTTTGACGATAGATCTTAATCATTATTCACGTTCAATTTCGTATGAAATGGTGAATAAATTTCAACATTAACACTGTGAATAAGATCCTGATGATGGATGTTCAAGGAAGTGAGTGATATGGGTGGGATATTTTTATGATATAATACTTCATTTGAATGAGAAACAGATGGGCTCTCTGGTACATAATGCTCATGACTTGATGTTGTGAAAAATTTTCCGTTGAAAGTTTTAGGCTTTTGGTTCAGAGTAGCCAAGTCTATTCAAACCATAACTGAAAATACAGAAAATATGTATTTTCATCTAAAAAATGATGTATTCTTTATCAAAACTCATGTCCGATGAATAGAACAGTATGATCTCTAAATCAGCCGCCCAAGCAAACTTGTCACCTCTTCAGCATGATGAACAGTGAGCAGCAGTTCATTGACAACAAAGGAGGCAGGATGAGGGTTAAATAGGGACCTGGTTGACGAATAAATATTTGATGGCAGCAAGAAATTTTTGATAGACAGCTTAACCTAGGAACCCAGAGAACATAGGTCAGTCCATGATCACATATCTGTTCTTGAGATACTGTGTGGGCAATGAATATGATTTAACATCGATTTTCACACCCGGGAATCCCACGGGTGGGGTCCTATTCCTTTTCACACCCGGAAACCCCATGGGTGCCCCAGTTAGTTGCCTCTTATGATGAGCTTTCTGAGGAGCTGAGGCCTATTCTTACCATGACCTGGGGGTATGCACAACAATATGCCAGGTCAGAAAAAACAAAATATCCCAGGTTAACCCCAGGAACCCCGCAGGGCCAGAGATATGCTGATAACGAAAAAGAGATGGACATTATTGTACCTACCTATGGACATTGATGCAATACTCAAATTGATGATAATTTTGCCTGATGCCCAACACCACATAATTGTATGCAGTGTAAGCCAAGTAAGGCTTTATGATATTTGAATTATGCTAGCTAAAAACTACTTGAGGATGAAACTAACAACTTTGACCCAGTGACCCCCAAAAGTAGATCAGTCTCACTTTGCGAAAGACATCTATCTGCTCAATGATCACATTCATAGATGTGATCATTGAGCAGATGTCTTTCGCAAAGTGAGACTGACCCACTTTTGGGTGACCTGGGAAAATATGGGTCATTCTCAATGAGTGAGTGAATAGGATTTAACATGGCTTTCAACAATATTTCAGACATATTGCGACAAACCCACTAAGCACCACCCAGCCAAGTTGCATTCCTGTTGCCTCAAAAAAGAAATCTTTGAAGCAACATGGAACCAGACCCCTGACATCCATCCTAAAAACAACGAGAACAGCATACAAGACACAGACAGGATACTTCAATACATCGGTGCAATGAAGGCAATTACAGTGCTAGAGACCACATAATCAAGTTCCAGATGCTTCTAAGCAAAATGCATTGAAGTAACAGTAACCTGCGTCAACCAGGCACCCACCAACCACCTGCGCCAATCTCACGGTTTTTTTTAATAAGCTTCTACTCTGTGACCACATGATTGTGTGCTGTAAGTTTGGTGCTCCTAGGCATATTTCATTCTCAAAATATGGTTGCAATGAGAAAATGGAGATGGAGGGATAGACGGACGGACAGACGGACATAAATGATGACAACAACACCCTAAAGGATAAAAAAATCAAAATCCTTCAAGCAAAATCATTATAATAGAAAATATATGGTATTATTTGTATATCTAATTATTTCCAGATCATTGTGTGACATCAGCTATACTAAATCTGTAGGAAATAAACCCAAGAATATTTCAAGCGTAATACATGTATCTCGACAACCAGTGCAAATATTTGAATAAAATCAATGTCAAAATACTCAGAATAAAGATAACAATCACATATCTCTCGTTTAAGAAGATGGATTTTTCATTTAAAGTCATCGTAAACCCTCAAGTAAAGTTTCCATCAAATGAAAGACCATTGCAAACAGTGTCGGAAAATATTTATTGTAATTTTATTACACAGAGTAAACTGCAAATAAAGCATGGTATTCTATGGTGGTCTGTTGCAATCATATTTAGGTCCAGTGACGTCACACTGCCTTAATACATATATTTCAAACCGTGCATGCACTTTCCAATGCTTGATTCAAGCTTAAGGTGTGCATACTTTGAGTTTCAACACAGACTCACTGTTCCAATGTGCAAGTTTTACCAAATTCGGGGAAATTAAATGCAAGATTCAAATTGACTTGACACTTATGAGTTACCATCTCCCAGATTTTGGTGAAACATGCACATTGGAACAGTGAGTCTGTGTTGAAACTCAAAATATACACACCTTAAGCTTGAATCAAGCATTGGATAGTGCATACACAGTTTGAAATATTTGTATTAAGGCAGTGTGACGTCACTGGACCTAAATATGATTGCAACACACCACCATAGAATACCATGCTTCATTTGCAGTTTACTCTGTGTAATAAAATCATAAAAAATTGCAATAAATATTTTCCGACACTGTTTACAATGGTCTTTCGTTTGATGGAAACTTTACTTGAGGGTTTACGATCACTTTAAGTACTATCGATCCACTGCCATGAAGGTGGACAATTACCAATAAACAAGTCAGAGGGCTATATCATTTACATTATACTGTAAATTCAACCACCTCCAAATTTGGGGACAACATTCAATCAGCTGTTCTAATAAATTTGATCACCCTCTAAAAACATTGAAATAATAAAGAAATAATGGATTATATGCATGATTCTGAACTAATTTGTCAAGTTTCTGTTTAACCACCCCCTAACTCTAATAGTGCAAAATTTCACTTCCTGTGATGGAATTATAAGAGAGATCACTGAATACCCATTTCCAGTCTGTAGGAAGAATACATCCTGTTTTCTGATTTCTTTTATATTCACTAATGGCAGCTGCTTTCTGCTGACATTCTTTGATGCCTATATAATTAATATGCTACATGTATCTATAACCAACAGATAAAATGTTCTATGGAGACCCAATTACAAATATAAAACATCAGTTGCAATTATATCTGGGCGAACAAAATCCATTCAACCAGGTTCCGACATGGGCTCGCTAAACATGACGTGGTGGCCTTTCATATACAACAGCATACCAGTAAATATTCTTTGACACAGGAAATGTTTTCCCTGAGCCACATCAAAACATATTCACGATCAAAACAGTTCCTTTAGTCTGCTAGATACAGCAATGATAGCGATAGGCTGGTTTTCGTTTACGATACTATTAAAGAGATCAATAAGTTACCGCCAGATATAATCATGCCAACGGAATATTCAAAGATAATAGACCAATGGTCGCACCATCACACAGGCCTGCAATATACCGTTCCGGGCTTCAGATCTCACTATTTGTGCACACTCGGCACAGAGAATAAATTTTAGGCAGGCGTCTGAACCAAAATTGAAGGAAATTCTAAAAATCTCCAAAATCGGTGAGGCAGACAATTGGTAGAATTTCGACTCAAATATGACAATCGAAGAGGAATCTCCCTGACGATACCTCAACACTGACATTAAATGATAATTTCATTTCGTCAAATTTTAAAAAAAATCTATTTTTTTTCTAGTATGGGTCCATCTCTAGCTAGAGCACCGTGTTTAACGCTGTGTTGGGGCATGGTAGGATGTAAATCTGATGCCGGTGCCTTAGATCGGAAAATATGTAGAAAATAGTTTGCAATTAGCTTTTAGTGTGAATTTTCATCTGCATCAAATTCTAAGAGGCATTTGGTTGAATTGTTAGAACTCATGGCAATGATGTGGTGTAAGACTCAGGGAATATAACTGACAAAGGATCTGCTGCGCATGAGTTGTGTGACTAATGTCACAGGACCTACAAAGTTGGGTTTGATATGATTTAAGTGTGTACGTTGACCTAAGACTCACCATTTCCATGGTCGTAGGAGGCATTGAGACAAGTTTTTGCCAATTTTGAGGTTTCTAGGTCACCTAATTAGGTCAGAAATTGGGTCAGAAAGTAGGTCACATTGATCTTGACCCAATTACGTCAGGTCACACTGATATTGACCAAATTAAGTGCATTTCCATGGTCTTTGGGACATGTTTTTGTCAATTTCGAGGTTTATAGGTCACCTTGTAGGTCACATTGACCTTGACCCTATTACATCAGGTCACACTGACATTGACCTAATTAAGCACATTTCCATGGTCTTAGGAGGCATTAGGACATGTTTTTGCCAATTTCGAGGTTTATAGGTCACCTAAGTAGGTCAAATTTTCATCAAAAATAGGTCAGCTCAGAACTTGCTTGTAAACATGCAGTCCCCTAATGCACGTTCATGCCACAAATCAAGATTCTAATGTCAACGGTTCTTATTTTGCCGGAAAAAGGAATCGGATGAACTGACTCACTCACTCATTACCGGACAATTTGCAAATGAGAGCCTACTTCATAGGAAAATTGTATTGGTCTTTTGTCTGCATGGGATATTTTACATGCAGTCCCCTAATGCACGTTCATGCCACAAATCAAGGTTCTAATGTCAACGGTTCTTATTTTGCCGGAGAAAGGAATCGGATGAACTAACTGACTCACTCACTCACTCATTACCGGACAATTTGCAAATGAGAGCCTACTTCATAGGAAAATTGTATTGGTCTTTTGTCTGCATGGGATATTAACTTTTCAATGGGAGGTAAAGCCTTGCCAAAGTCATAGTGGAACACCCATATCCAAACCATCCATTGCTGCTACCCTTGATTTCCACCTAAATATAATAACACAGCGGAGTTACACACACTACTATAGGAAGTTCAAAATTTTTTTGCAGTAGCTCAATTTTCTAGCATTAAGATCTTGATTTCAATCAAGTTTTTCAAAGCCGAACATGGAGTAATTGACTAAATCACAGAAAACTTAATTTAAGTATCACTGCAAATGTCGTTGTGACTGGATGAATAGAAATGAGACAACCTTAACTCGCTTAACACTGCCGGAAATACAAGATGTGAAGATTGGGAAGGTTTGCGGCTAAATATAATTCATGAACACGAGCAATTTGCAGGTAACACCTGTTTCGGCCCTGGGGGAGAATTTCAGCTTAAGCTCAGCTGTCTACCTATAAATTTTGAAACATTGCCATGCATCTACACAAGCCAATTTGCCGATATAGGACAGCTCAAGCCTGCAGCCTGCAAGTCCACGGCATTCATCAATAATTCATGACGAGATTCGTTCCGGTGTTAGAAAAGTTTCAGAAAATTAGGTCTATAACGATTGTCACTCTTTGACATGTACATCAGCTTCTCAAAAGAAGTGATACGTGGAATAAAATTGCCAATCTAGGAAATCACTGATCAATTTTAGACAACAAAAATTTGCACACACGGTCTCCAGTGCAGATCATAAGCAGGTTAAGGGTTAAACTTTCTGAAATGGAGGTAAAAAAGATTGTTTTTGTTTAATAACTTTCGCACCACAGCTAATACAATGAATGTATATGGTTACAAATTGGAACAGTAATTTTCCAGAGAACAAGATCATAGTCTATTTGTTACTAACAGGCAACAAAATATGTTGTGTATTAATATTATGCAAATTAGATATAAAATAATTGATTTTTTGACTACCATTTGATGCAGATATGTATATCCATTGTTGCCTTTAGCAGATTTTTCTTACGTTAATTTCCGGCGGTGCAGCGCCACAGGATATTTGAATTTAGTTATCATGGGAGCAGTCATCTTGCTATTGGATGCGTAACAGGTGTTTTCTCGAGCCATAGTTCGCAGATGCGCTGTGGAGTGATTCATCTACTTTCATATCGTAAATCGACAGGATTGTATCACCTGTTCATGGTTAACATGTTAATATGATTTCTTATATGATTAATTCATCGAATAAATTTAATAGCTACTATTTTATTTTGGCTGATAGACCAAAGCGATGGTCGCACGTACACGATAAAGTTATCCATCTGTACCATCTGCAGCAAAATGTGTGAGATTGGACTGCGAGGTACTAGAAACTCGAAATAGTAGAACAAGCAGATCAGATTTATGTGTACAGAAAGTCGACCTAGGCTTAATTTACAATGACACAAATCAATAAAGAGGTAGTGGTCTTATTATGGGTCCCATATAATGCCACAATGTGAACTTTTAGGTCACAAACCTCCATTGACGTGGGTGGGTGTAAGATTATTATCAGGACTTGACTTCCGGCGAACATTGATTGGCCATTATACCTGACTGTGCCAGAAATGGTCTGTGACGTATTATAAAATGTTTCTAAAATATTTGATTCTAAAATATATCAAAACCACCTTTTCAAAGTTTAATCGGGAAAAAAATCTGGGCCAGTTTGATTGGCACCTCCGAAATTTGCCGTAATGGTGTCGGGCTGGATGACCCTATTTCTGGCGGTCTCATCTTGAAAAAATGGTGGGGTATGTATGATGAATTATCCATATGTTTGAGCGGAAAGGCCAGGCTACCTGGTGTGGTGGGTCATTTGTGGCGGCGAATATTAGGGAATATAGTTTTCTGAAGATGTGCTCGGCCAATTTACTACATATTAAGTAAGGCGAATATTTAGTGGTTTGTGACCTGTAGGAGAAAAATGAAAATCGGTCTTTCTTTATTGTCACATGTTTAAGTGCCTTTTTCCTCCACAGAGGCACAGAATCAGATATAAATGCCTATTTTCAGCCAATTTTTTGCTTGTCCAGGTCGGATAGAATGTTATCAAGCCTAAACATATATATTTTTAGTCTATTGCAGGCGCCCGGCCGAGCTAGTATTTCTGTGTTTGCAGCCCAATTTTAATATTGTCTGACTACTATAAAGAAATTGAGTTATTGTGTCAGTACAGTTATTTTCAAGCCATTCGTCGATACATTCTGTGCTGTGGAAACGTTTATTTGCGTTTATTGACTCCACCCCCCACATCAGTGATCGTTCTGGTCAGTAAGCTCACACATTGAATTAGGTCAATATATTCACAAACTTAAATCATTGCAAAGTAATACTGGTCCGGTTTGTCAAATAACTGCATGAAAGGGCATTCATCGGATTCTACCTGGAGATATGATACAAATTAGCGGTAAAATTTAGCTTTTATTTCCCCTCTACAATGGGAGGGGGGGGGGGTCGGATTTGTGTTAATAATCGTTATCTCATGCGTGTATAGATACAATTCTGGGGACTTTAGTTATGTCTGTAAGTGTACAAATTAAAAATCCAGAAAATAAATTATTGAATAATCTTTTGGGGTGAAATATTTGAATCGGTGTTTCATTACTCAAGGATTCATATATTAAGGGAAATGTCACTTTGATGTGACAATCGATAACTTTGCGATTATTCGAAGCAAGACCTTTATATTTGTATATGTATATGATTGTGTGTTATTGGTTCGGCCACACAAAGTTTATTGGAATCTGAATAGATTTTACTTATTTGTAGGTCACAAACCTCCATTGACGTGGGTGGGTGTAAGATTATTATCAGGACTTGACTTCCGGCGAACATTGATTGGCCATTATACCTGACTGGGCCAGAAATGGTCTGTGACGTATTTTAAAATGTTTCTATAATATTTGACTCTAAAATATATCAAAACCAAAAAAAATCTGGGCCAGTTTGATTGGCACCTCCGAAATTTGTTGTAATGGTGTCGTGCTGGATGACCCTATTTCTGGCGGTCTCATTTCGAAAAAATGGTGGGGAATGAATGCTGAATTTTCCATATGTTTGAGCAGAAAGGCCAGGCTACCTGGTGTGGTGGGTCATTTGTGCCAGCGAATATTAGGGAATATAGTTTTCTCAAGATGTGCTCGGCCAATTTACTACATATTAAGTAAGGCGAATATTTAGTGGTTTGTGACCTGTACATCAGGCTATGTGAAGTCACTTAATACCTCAACCAGGGGACAGAACATTTGAAGTCCTCATACCGACATATGTTTCATGTGCAAATTTCTCTAGCAGGCACTCAACTCCCGGCTAACACCACAATTTTCAGATGGGTCATTGCGCAAACTACATTAATCAAACCTGTGATGAAAACAAACAAATCAACAGTTTTTTTTAACCATAATGGGGCATCATGACCTGTATTCATCAGCTGCACATGTAATGGGTTTGTGATACGCAGATTATAATCTTCAATGCCGCCGGCATTGAAGCATTTGCATCAATAACTTTTCTTGTATTTCTATTGACTTGAGGTACATGTAGTCCACTGGTGATTTTGGGCTTTGGCGGCCATTTCCTATGTTTTTGCCTGTTTTTTCCTAGTAGGTTGTCTCCCTTTCCGTGATTAAGAGATGGGGATTTCCTTTAAAAGCCTTACAGCTGATGATTGTTCACAGACACCTCTATCCAATTTAACAAATTTTGATAGACACTGATTATCTTCAAACAGAATATAAAAATAAGTAATATTTATATGATTTTTCATGAATATGCGTCCAAATCAGGGCCATCTATGTTTTCTGGGTTAAAAAAATAGAGCATGGGTCAGTCCACATAACATTGTCTAAAGTTAAAAGATGGACACAAACCTATAAATCTTTGTTTGTTTTTCCTCATATTACATGATTATGAATGCAATAACACGCACTATTCAAGGAGAGATAAATAGAGAGCGAATTAAGGTCAACGTTGCGTTCAGCAATATTATTCAAAAAGTTAATTGCTTTGATTCAACACCAGCAGACATCCTTAAAGAATTACATCCCCCGCTCAGATTTCACACACCCACTTGAATTTGTCTTTTTATCGTGAGAACTATGTATGTGATCTATATACATATTATAAAAAAGTTTATTTTCGCAGGAATATACAAATGTAAATATACTGGCAATGAGATCGATGTGTATGGAGTTTTGCTTAATAACTTTTGCTCAATTCAAATGCATGAGCCTCCATTTATTTTATTCTTCAAGATGAGTTCTGAATATTTCATTCAATTGATCACTTCGATGATCGGTCGAAGGTGTGATCGTGAAGCTCCCGGAGATTGACCTGGGGTGTCGTGCACACTCCAGGGCAAGGTAAGAATAGGTCCCAGCTCCTCAGAGAGCTTGTCGTAAGAGGCGACTAACTAGGGCACCCCTAGGGATCCCAGGTGTGAAAAGGAATGAGACCCCACCCGTGTGGTTTACGGGTGTGAAAAGGAATAGGAACCAACGTCGTAATATGACTGAAATAGTGTTGAAAGTGACGTTAAATCATATTCACTCACTCACCCACTCCTTTTTGGCAGTTTTTCAAATTTTAACCTAGATCTTTGTCTGTGAAATTTTATTTTTGTTCCATTAAACAAAATTGGATAAAATTTGAAGGTTCAACTGGCAACCAGAACATCATTTGGAAAACTGAAGCACATCTATTTTCTTTACCTGGTTCAAAACAACCATGCCAAATTAGAATCTCCATGAGAAATAGTTTCAATTAATAAACACTTTTCTTCAACTGGAAAAATCAAGTAATGGAATTAACTTGAAAGCAATAATCAGATTACCGGCTATTAACTGATAGCACAATCATAGCAAGTCACTTGAGACAAAACTTGAATCAGCATGCAGGCGCACTAGTGTTGTGTTTCGTGACAAAATGCGGAAACTGTGACAAAACACGTTGTTGTAAAATTGTATGTCTTATCTATGTTCTTGAGCTGTACAGCTAGAAAGATCAGATGACCAGTCCGTTGTTGCGCTAGACGAAACAATGGGCCTGGTTGCAGGCATTGTCAACGCATCGCGATTCTTACTGAGTTCAGTGCTATTTTCACCTTCGCCACAGGTTAAGATAACATGTGCCTAACGGTCGGTCGTCCGGGACAATTTGCTCCCAGATGACCAATTAACACACGGTCACTTGGTGTTCGACCAAATTAACACATGGTCACTTGGTGTCCGATGAGTGACGTGCTTCCAACATGTAGATTTCCATAGTAACACAAATTGTGTGGGTAGGTCGATAAGGCCATATCACAGTCCAGACGTTATTAGAGCAACAATAGGCAGTTAACGGAAATTATGCTCAGAACACCGCCAAAGTGTTCACACTTGAAGAGCGCTAGGTGTCAAGGGACTTAACTTCCATACTGGACCATTACTGGTATCTTGTCCCCGAGTATATATGTACCCAGCACATCTCTTACTTGGGCTTAGTGTTTGCGGTTTCAAGGGGATTCGAACAGAAGCAATGGTATAAATGCTTCCATGGTACGATGTAGCATTCCTCTTTTTTTTGGACTATGGTAATCCCTCTAATATTTCAATCCTTCTAATAAATCAATCACAGGAAGTGAAATTATCACTGTAAGAACTGGGGATGATCAAATTTGTTAGAACAGGAAGTTGACAAAATGGTTCAAAATCATGCATAACATCCACTATTTTTTCATTATTTCACTGGTTTTAGAAGGTGGTCAAATTTATAAGAACCACGATTAAATTTCATCCCCAATATTGAAGGCAACTGAATTTTGTCCCCAATATTGGAGGTGATTGAATTTTGATAGGGGAATTGAATCATTATAGGTATTAGCAGTTATTTAGTTCCATTTATTTTGAACAAATGGACCGATTTCTCTCAAATTCTGCCAGGATAGCTCGAGTTATGTTGGTGCAAAAGGCTTCAACTCCATGTCAATTGTCTGCAATGTTGTTATCAAAGAGAATTTGTGAATGGTTTCATCAATGAGTTGATTTTGCATGAAACAGAATACTTGAAATAAACAAGGCAGGTTTACTCGGCAAACAGAACGTTAATCGATGGAATAATGTTTACAGTATGAACTGTGATATTGGCAATTTCGATTTAAATTCAGATTTTTCGTCGATGGCATGAGGAGTACTGGTATTGTATATCCATATTAGAAGATGACTAGTGGTCCATATATAGTAATTTCCAATATTCGCGACGAGTTTACCATGGACATGTGTGTACGAACGTAAAGAATGACGCCAAATGGCCACAGGATAAAAACTGCCAACCTGCTCCAACAACCTGGAAAAAGTATCATTTTATTAATTCTGTATGGCAGGAGTACAATAGTGATGGTATTATAGGTTTATTTACATAGTTATGTTCACTGCCCGCTGCAGATAGCCAGATTATCTGTTAAATATGCTACTGGACTGTTGTCATGACGAAAACTCTGATGGCTACAGGGCAATATAATGTTGATTAAAAGATATCGGTATGAAATGCTAGTGATTATCTCTATGATCTATCTTCAAGCCGCGGAAACCAGTACAATCGGTTAATGGATTGTTTCTGATTCTGTCAATCCTTGGAGCACACGTGGAATTACAATATTGGCTACATGCAATCTCGGAACTCTCAGAAGCAAACAGAGCAAACTTAAGCTCAGCTGTCTACCTATAAATTTTGAAACATTGCCATGCATCTACACAAGCCAATTTGCCAATATAGGACAGCTCAAGCCTGCAGCCTGCAAGTCCATGGCATCCATCAATAATTCATGTCGAGATTCGTTCCGGTGTTAGAAAAGTTTCAGAAAATTAGATCTATAACGATTGTACATCAGCTTTCCACAAGAAGTGATATGTGGAATAAAATTGCCAATCTAGGAAATCACTGATCAATTTTAGACAACTCAATTTGCACCCACGGTCTCCCAGTGCAGATCATAAGCAGGTTAGGGGGTAAACTCTCTAAAATGGAGGTAAAAAAGATTGTTTTTGCTTAATAACTTTCGCACTACAGCTAATACATTGTATATGGTTACAAACTGGAACAGTAATTCTCCAGAGAACAAAATCATAGTCTATTTGTTACTAACAGGCAACAAAATATGTCGTGTATTAATATTATGCAAATTAGATACAAAATAATTGATTTTTTTTTACTACCATTTGATGCAGATATATATGTCCATTGTTGCCTTTAGCAGACTTTTCTTACGTTAATTTCTGGCGGCGCAGCGCCACCGGATATTTGAATTTAGTTATCATGGAAGCAGTCATCTTGAAATTGGATGTGTAACAGGTGTTTTCTCCAGCCATAGATCGGAGATGTGCCGTGGAGTGATCAGGTCGGGGAAAAGTGCCTCTCCAATTTTGGAGGTAAAAAATGTTGTTTTTCTTGAATAACTTTAGAAAATATGAACAAAATAGCTTTTTTTTCTTCTAAATGGCGGATAAATTGATATATAGTTACATATGTTAACACATTTTGCCATTGATAGGATTTATAGTTAACTTGTTCGAACGTGTTGAAATAACAATTTGAAAAAACAACAAACCGCTTTCTATCTCCTGAAGTAGATAAGCAACAATTTCTTCAAATACGTAACCAATGTGACAAGCTGAGTAGCTAGCAGGTCCTCCGCCAAGTAGCCTGTTTGAGAGCGTACAGCATATACGCTTCCAATATCTACTTAAATATAACTTGGAAAGTGGATATATGTATGTCGAAAGAGACGTTTATCTGGAATTGTTGAGACACTTTGAGGAGGTTTGAAAAGCAGTAATGGGTAGTGTAACACTGGAATGTAAGTCTGTAGTTGTATATGGATTTGTGGATGGTGAGGTTCATAAATTGATGGGTGGAATAGATCAAGATATCGCGTTCACAACACAGATGGGTACAATATGGGCGAGTGAAATCCAAGATGGTCAATGGCAGCCATCTTGGATTACATACTACCTCAATGAAAATCAATACCAATGGCCGTCTAACTGATGTGAAGCACCTTCTCAAGTTTGAAGTCAATCGGATGAATTGTCCTCACGATACCGCGTTCACAAGATGCGGGACGGACGGAATCCAAGATGGTCAATGGCAGCCATCCTGGATTACGTACCTCAGTGAAAATCAATACCAATAGCCATCTAACTGATGTGAAGCACCTTCTCAAATTTGAAGTCGATTGGTTGAGTTGTTCTTAAAATATCATGTTCACAAGTTGCAGGATGGACGGAATCCAAGATGGTCAATGGCAACCATCTTGAATTACATACTACCTCAGTGAAAATCAATACCAATGGCTGTCTAACTGATGTGAAGCACCTTCTTGAGTTTGAAGTCAATTGATCGAATTGTTCTCGAGATATCGCGTTCACAAGATGCGAGACGGATGGAATCCAATATGATCAATGGCAGCCATCTTTGATTGCATACCTCAGTGAAATTCAATACCAATGGCCATCTAACTGATGTTAAGAACCTTCCCAAGTTAGAAGTCGATTGGTTGATTTGTTCTGGAGATATCGCGTTCACAAGATGTGGGATGGATGGAATCCAATATGGTCAATGGCAGCCATCTTGGATTACGTACCTCAGTGAAAATCAATACCAATGGCCATCTAACTGATGTGAAGAACCTTCACAAGTTTGAAGTCGATTGGTCGAATTGTTCTCGAGGTATCGCTTCCACAACATGTGAGACCGTTGGAATCCAATATGGTCAATGGCAGCCATCTTGGATTACGTACCTCAGTGAAAATCAACACCAATGGCCATCTAACTGATGTGAAGAACCTTCCCAAGTTTGAAGTCGATTGGTCGAATTGTTCTCGAGGTATCGCTTTCACAACATGTGAGACCGTTGGAATCCAATATGGTCAATGGCAGCCATCTTGATTACGTACCTCAGTGAAAATTAATACCGATGGCCTAACTGATGTGAAGCACCTTCTCAAGTTTGAAGTCGATTGGTCAAACTGTTCTCGAGATATCATGTCCACAAGATGTGGGATGGACAGAATCCCATATGGTCAATGGCAGCCATCTTGGATTACGTACCTCCGTGAAAATAAATACCAATGGCCATCTAACTGACGTGAAAAACCTTCTCAAGTTTGAAGCCGATTGGTCGATTTGTTCTCGAGATATCACGTTCACAAGATGCGAGACGGATGGAATCCAATATGATCAATGGCAGCCATCTTTGATTGTATACCTCAGTGAAATTCAATACCAATGGCCATCTAACTGATGTTAAGAACCTTCCCAAGTTAGAAGTCGATTGGTTGATTAATGTTCTGGAGATATCGCGTTCACAAGATGTGGGATGGATGGAATCCAATATGGTCAATGGCAGCCATCTTGGATTACGTACCTCAGTGAAAATCAATACCAATGGCCATCTAACTGATGTGAAGAACCTTCCCAAGTTTGAAGTTGATTGGTCGAATTGTTCTCGAGATATCGCGTTCACAAGATGTGGGACGGACAGAATCCAATATGGTCGATGGCAGCCATCTTGGATTACGTACCTCAGTGAAAATCAATAACAATGGCCGTCTAATTGAAGTGAAGCACCTTCTGAAGTTTGAAGTCGATTGGTCGAATTGTTCTTGAGATATCGCGTTCACAAGATGTGGGACGGACAGAATCCAATATGGTCAATGGCGGCCATCTTGGATTACGTACCTCAGTGAAAATCAATACCAATGGCCGTCCAACTGATGTGAAGCACCTTCTCAAGTTTGAAGTCGATTGGTCGAATTGTTCCTGAGATATCGCATTCACAAGATGTGGGATGGACAGAATCCTACATGGTCAAATGGCAGGCCATCTTGGATTACGTACCTCAGTGAAAATCAATACCAATGGCCATCTAACTGACGTGAAAAACCTTCTCAAGTTTGAAGTCGATTGGTCGATTTGTTCTCGAGATATCGCATTCACAAAATGTGGGACGGACAGAATCCAATATGGTCAATGGCAGCCATCTTGGATTACGTACCCCAGTGAAAATCAACACCAATGACCGTCTGACTAACGTGAAGAACCTTCCCAATTACAAGCGTCTAGTCCGTCATTCATAATCCAGCCGTCGTCCATTAGAGAATATCCGCGTCCATAATCCAAAGACCTATTCCATTTTCCACATAACAGTATTAGCACCAAATTCAAAAAGACAATCATAGTATACATAAACATAGGCTTGTTTCCTGCAAGAGAGAAGCGGTCAACAGTTTTCAATGATGGCAAGACATCATGAAGTTCCAAAAATATCAAATCCGTATCGCTGATCAGTATTCTTAATCCATAATATTCGTTATAGAGTCGTCATCTAAAAAAAAGATGTATCTCAGTCATGCTTAGTGACTCAGATGTATCTCAGTCAAGATGTATCTTGACGTCGATTAGTCAAATTGTTCTCGAGATATCGTGTTCACAAGATCTGGGACAGATGGAATTCAATATGGTCAATGGCAGCCATCTTGGATTCCGTACCTCAGTGAAAATCAATACCAATGGCTGTCTAACTGATGTGAAGCACCTTCTCAAGTTTGAAGTCGATTGGTTGAATTGTTCTCGAGATATCGTGTTCACAAGATTTGGGACGGACAGAATCCAATATATCAATGGCAGCCATCTTGGATTACGTACTATACCAATGGCCGTCTGACTGATGTGAAGAACCTTCTCAAGTTTGAAGTCGCTTGGTCGAATTCTTTTCGAGATATCGCGTTCACAAGATGTGGGACGGACAGAATCCAATATGGTCGATGGCAGCCATCTTGGATTACGTACCTCAGTGAAAATCAATACCAATGGCCGTCTAACTGATTTGAAGCACCTTCTCAAGTTTGAAGTCGATTGGTCGAATTGTTCTCAAGATATCGCGTTCACAAGATGTGGGACGGACGGACGGACAGAAGGACGGACAGAAGGACGGAAGGACGGAAGGACGGACGGACGGACGGCTAGCATTTCCAAGTCCTCCCACCACTTCGTGGCGGAGGACAAAAATATTCCTACGAAGTAGGCTACAGATCGCAAATTGTCCGGTAATGAGTGAGTCAGTCAGTCCATCCGAATCCTTTCGTCGGCAAAATAAGGAGAACCTTGATTTTTGGCATGAACGTGCATTAGGGCATTGTTACCAGCAAGTTCTGAGCTGACGGAATTCTGATGAAAATTTGATTCATAATTATTTTTTTATTATTTATTGATGGCTCAGCGAGTGCACGGTCATGCCCATCGGGAACCCTTGGCTGTATGTTTCACTGTATATATACCACAGTACAAAACCTGGTGGGATATGCCATCCATAATTGTTTTGAGAGCTAGAGGTCACAGCAGTGTAGCTGGGTCACTCCCAATAGGCCTATAAACAGATCAGAACTAACAGTCTGATAGGCTTGGGATTCGAGAATGCAGTTAATACTGCCATGGTGTAATAATTAAATTGTTCTTAGAGGTCAGAGCAGGGGAGACAAAAATAAACAGATCTGTCTGGGAGTTAAAAAAATATCACAACAGATGGTACCGGTATTATATTAAACCATCGACAGTGCAGATTCTATAAGTTCACATGTTGACGTCTTTATTAATTTATTACCATTCCAGGGGACATTTGAACAGCTGCCGTTAACTTGAGACACACACTTTTGCTATATACAAACATGTTTTGATTAACTGCTATATTATGGGAAACGAAATTAAAAATGTTGGTCAAGTGAGAGGTCGTCGGTAGTCCACATCGTTGGACAAGGAAATAGTCGACAATATACGTTCAAATTTTATTGTAAATCATGCAATAAACGTATAACAAGTTTATTTTATTGAAGACATACCTTCCTTGTGGTGAAAATTGAGAAAATCGGCGAAGAATTTGCCGTTTTTTGACCATTTTCAATGCAATCGAAATCCCATTTCCCGCGGTAGAATGCTGGAGATATTGGTCTCATTTTAAAGGTCATTTCCGGCTCTTTCGACCTATGATCAGTGATTCAACAAAAAACCAACAATAACGAAGGATTTGATTGGATAGAGATGTCATCATTCTTCGATACTGTGACCAAATTGACCTCGACCGGGCTCTGTTAGTATCGCGAAGCTGATTAGTTGAGAATGCGGTCATCGTGTCAGACAATGGCAGCGATTAGCCGGACGTCTGTCTGTTTGTCGGTGTTCAGTGCGTCGGAAAGAAAATGGCTCAGTTGGAAAGTTTAGCGAGCCGACTGTTGGGTTTACAATAGAAATAAAGCGTTCCTCGGATTTATATGTCGGATTAAAACCGACACGAATGATGTACGATCGTCCGGTTGAAAAAGGCGATCCTGATGAGATTTTCTCATGGAAAATGCCGAAATCAATTTTTTTTTTTTTTTCTCTCGCCTGGTCTGATTCTATTTGAGACACAAATGGGCAGATATTTTGAAAGACAAATTAATTAAAGTATGGGCTTTCTGAAAATATATATATTTAGCGCGGTTTCAATCAAGCTACATGCAAATATCTTGCTTCAAAAAAAGAGGGTCCATAACAAAATCCCCCCACATGCATTTATCCAAACATACAAGGCTGACAAACAAGACTATCAGCAAGTAGCAAAGGGTTAAACAAAATTGGATAAAATTTGAAAGTTCAACTGGCAACCACAACATCATTTGGAAAACTGAAGCAAAGCTATTTACTTTACCTGATTCAAAATAACCATGCCAAATTTAGAATCTCCATGAGAAATAGTTTTCAATTAATAAACACTTTTCTTCAACTGGAAAAATCAAGTAATGGAATTAAAGCAATAATCAGATTACAGGCTATTAACTGATAGCACAATCATAGCAAGTCACTTGAGACAAAACTTGAATCAGCATGCAGGCGCACTAGTGTTGTGTTTCATGACAAAATGCGGAAACTGTGACAAAACACGTTGTTGTAACATTGTATGTCTCATCTATGTTCTTGAGCTGTACAGCTAGAAAGATCAGATGACCAGTCCGTTGTTGCACTAGATGAAACAATGGGCCTGGTTGCAGGCATTGTCAACGCATCGCGATTCTTACTGAGTTCAGTGCTATTTTCACCTTCGCCACAGGTTAAGATAACATGTGCCTAACGGTCGGTCGTCCGGGACAATTTGCTCCCAGATGACCAATTAACACACGGTCACTTGGTGTTCGACCAAATTAACACATGGTCACTTGGTGTCCGACGAGTGACGTGCTTCCAACATGTAGATTTCCATAGTGACACAAATTGTGTGGGTAGGTCGATGAGGCCATATCACAGTCCAGATGTTATTAGAGCAACAATAGGCAGTTAACGGAAATTATGCTCAGAACACCGCCAAAGTGTTCACACTTGATGAGCGCTAGGTGTCGAGGGACTTAACTTCCATATTGGACCATCACTGGTATCTTTTCCCCGAGTATATATGTACCCAGCACATCTCTTACTCGGGTTGGTGTTTGTGGTTTCAAGGGGATTTGAACAGAAGCAATGGCATAAATGCTTCCATGGTACGATATCATACTTTTATTTTTTCGTTTGACTATGGTAATCCCGCTAATAATTCAATCCCTCTGATAAGTCAATTACAGGAAGTGAAATTCCCACTATAAAAACCGGGGATGATCAAATTTATTAGAACAGGAAGTTGACAAAATAGTTCAAAATCATGTATATAGTCCACTATTTCTTCATTATTTTAATGACGGTAAGGTGTATCCCGTGGGCACACCGGTTTTCGTCAGATCATCAAAGTTAAACAATGTTGAGCTTGGTTAATACTAGGATGGGTGACCGGGTGCTGTACTGGCTGGGCTCATCAGTGTCCAGGATAATAGGAACTGTGGACACTCTCGTGTCCTGGCACATGTAGGCACCGTCGTGATATGACTGAAAAAATGTTGAAAATGACATTAAATCCTACTCACTCACTCACTCACTAACTTATTTCAATGATTTTAGAGGGCGATCAAATTTATTAGAACCACGATCGAATTCTGTCCCCAAAATTGGGGGTGATTGAATTTTTATAGGGGGAATGAATCATTAGAGGGATTACTGCAGTTATTTAGTTCCATAGATTCAAATGGACTGATTCTCTCGAATTTGCCAGGATAGCTGTGGAGTTATGTTGGTGTAAAAGGGTTCAACTCCATGTCATGGATGCAATGTTGTTATTACAGAGAATTTGTGAATGGGGGCTCACCAGACTGTTCAACAATGTGTTGATTTTGCATGAAACCGAATACTTGAAATAAATGCGGCAGGTTTGCTCAGCAAACAGAACATTACTCGATGAAATAATTTTCGATTAAAATTCAGATTTATCATGGATCGCATGAGTATTGTATAACCATCTTACAAGTTGACTAGTGGTCCATATATAGTAATTTCCAATATTCGTGATGAGTTTACCATGGACATGTGTGTACGAATGTAAAGAACGATGCCAAATGGCCACAGGATAAAAACTGCCAACCCGCTCCAATTTCCTGGAAAGAGTATTATTTTATTAATTCTGTATGGCAGTACAATAGTGTTGGTATTATATGTTTATTTACATAGTTATGTTCACTGCCCGCTGCCGATATCCAAATTATCTGTTAAATATGCTACTGGACTGTTGTCATGACGAAAACTCTGATGGCTACAGGGCAATATACTGTTGATTAAAAGATATCGGTATGAAATGCTAGCGATTATCTCTATGATGCATCTTCAAGCCGGAAACCAGTACAATCGGTTAATGGATTGTTTCTGATTCTGTCAATCCTTCGGGCACACGTGGAATTACAATATTGGCTACATGCAAACTCGGAACTCTCAGAAGCAAACAGAGAAGCAGCCATCCAATATGGATATACAGTGTATACCGACCATGCTTAGGACCAGGTTACAGTGTCGGTTTTGATAGGGTTCTGGTTTATCAAGGTTCAAAATAGTTAAATTTAATTAACGGCATCATGGATAATGTTGGTATTTAGCCTCACATGTGTGAAAGGCAATCCCAAGCAACATCTCCATGCATCTGCATACCAAATTTGAGAAGAATCTGCATGGTAAGGAGTCCTCAAGTAATTGCCCGGAAACTAAATTCAGATATTGCTACCAGGTGATGCCACCTGTATGCGCAAGTGGGCGAAATGCAATCCCAATTAAGCAACATCTGAATGCATGGTATATGCATACCAAATTTGAGAAGAATCTGATGAGTGGTTCTGAAGTTAATGCCCAAAACTGAATTTCAGACTTTGCCACCAGGTGGGTCAATGCAATCCCAAGCAACATCTCATGGTATGGTATATGCATACTAAATTTTAGAAGAATCCGATGAGCAGTTCTCAAGTTGTTGCCTGAAAATGAATTTCAGACGGACGAATCAGCGAAATCGAGTATACCCTGCATGCATATACACAATGTATTGTTTACCCATTAGGGCCTCTTTGGAAACCTATCATAGACTGAAAGGGCTATCCTGGTAAAATAAAATAGTTTTGACTTTGATGATGGTTAAGCAGAAATTTATTTAAAATATGAAGCCAAATAAAGAAAATGATTTCAATAGTGGAAAAAGTAGGGTTAAGATAGAAAATACAATATATCATGTACATACATATACTGGTCCCTGTTGATCACAGCAGCCATACAGTTCATTATGATCATAAAAAAATGATGACAGGATTCTAATCTTTTGTGAATCCAAGATGATTCCAATTTTCTGATGAAGATTTTCTCCTATTTCATTCTGTAGCTTCTTTTTCTGGATTTTCCATTACTAACTTAGACTGATTCAGGAGTAAAAGCATCTGCATACATCCAGATATTGAAGAATGCCAAATGCTTTGCCAAATGTGTTAGAAATTTTGTCAAAATTTTACCTAGTTTTGTCGAGATAAAAAATAAATTAACAAAATAATCTCTAAATATATATACCTGAGAATTCTGCAGCTACATGTACACCGTATTCCAAGACAGAAATACGAGAAATCTGATACAAAATCTCATTAGGTACACGAAATTAGGAGTATGTGAGGGAATAACTCATCACATTAAAATATATGATGAAAATACACGATCTCCAAAATACTGTTTGCAAACAGAAACAATGGAACTTAAGATTGTTTGTTTGAGATTATTTTGGAACCACTCATTTTTAGATGACAGTGAAATCTGATCAAAAGCCTTTCAAACTGAGTCCATCTTTCATGAGACAAAAGTACCGGTACAATAGGCTGTCTGGATATAACATCGAGACAAAGGCCTGTACAAAAGAAACTTACATGAAAGACTGACCGCAAACCAGGACTAGCAGGGAGAAGTGACCTGCTTCTTTTGGTTATCAATTATAGAGGAGGTCACAGACCGCCATGTTTAAATGTGAACTAGAATCAAGGACTCTATACCTTGACTGGATGGGAAACGTGGTTTTACTTCAAAGACTAATCCCCTATTTAGCCCCGCCCCCATTGACCATGATAGCCGCAGATCTCAACGTCACCCTGGGTGGCGGCCATCTTGAGTAGCAGAAAAAAGTTTTCATCTGAAATAGTTTCCAAACAATTTTATCAAATATATCATAGAAGGACTGTATTTTGGAGAATTTTGTCTTTGGTACATCACAAAGTATGCTATCAGGTAAGTTGAGTTAATATCGGTTTTCATATATGTCTTTTTTTTTTGCTTGGTGAAAAGAGTTCAATATGTTGTTGATTTTGTCTGGGGGCGAGAATTTGTGCTATATGAAATTTCAGTCTTCATTTTTTTCCATAACATATTCATCGAAGATGGATCAGTAGCTTTTATTTTCATGTCTATTTTTGTATCCCTCATTGGATTATGTTTGTACATTTACCAAAATCAAAATGTTTCTGAAAAAATTAAAACCATTTTGGGCGGTCTAAAATGCGATTTTTTATTACTGACTAAATTACTAAATACTTATAACTAAAATTGCAATATTATCATTTGCAAATCAGATCAGATTGTCGAAATAATCGAAGTCAAAGCATATACCCGGTAGAATTTCTCAAAAATAGACCATCAAGCATGTGTATAGTTGGCTGAATGACATAGGTTAAAACATTGCTTAGCTCACAAATCTTTCTTAAAATTTCATTATTTTACTCGTCTTTGCGGCAGCGAGGTTATTGTCATATCGAGCATTGAAGAAAAGTATGGTCGTCTTCACTCCAGCCAATAAGGCAAGCATTATCAGGTGAACACTTTTATTGACACCTGTTGACCTGCTTCGACTCCGTGCTGTGATAGGAGAAGTCACACCCCTTACCCTATATACACCTATCACAGCTACGGCCATAGAGTTTCCGAGTTAATCAATCCTCTGATAATGCTTGATAAGAGCCTTTTGTTTCCTCCAGCCGCAGCAAGGATGGAAATTAGCACATCAAAGTAGAAAAGCTGCATTTCCCGTCTAGTCAAGGTATAGGGTCCATCCTAGACTGCATTTGTAGCATCTCGGCGCCTCTTGGAAATTGACTTCTCACATCTAACCAATCTGATAACCACATCTTAATCTTCAATGGTAGTCGAAGGTCATCACATACCTCATGAAGGATCGGACAAGCTCAGCATGCTAATCCAGACAGCATGACTAAATATTTCCCGATCATTAATGCTAGTACTCCATAAGATCACCATTCAGCTTAAATTAATTCGGACAACGTATTTGGCCCTTAATTGGGATGGAGTATAAGCTCAATTTATTCGAGACAAATGTAATACACCAATAAACTCTGAATAGCGATTTATCATGGCTTCAGAGACAGGCGGGAAATTGTTCCTGAAATTTCCTGGCTTCTCAAATCACAGGAATCTACTGTTTATGGCACTGCACCAAACACAGGCACGAATGGGTCGAATAGCTTGCTGCTATTATAAATTGGAAAAATCATGTATGTTTTATGCATCCACTCAGGCTAGATAATGAGAATTAATCGTTAATCCTATCAAAATTAATCATTTATCCTATCAAAATTAATCATTTATCTTATCAAAATTAAACATTTATCCTACCCCATTAATCATCAGCTTATAAAAATTAATCAATTAAGCTACCAAAATCAATCAATTATCCTACCAAAAATAATCATTTAACCTACCAAAATTAATAATTTATCCTAACAAAATGACCTCTATGTTGGGCAGGGCTTTTAGTTAATATTGAGTTCAGACAAAATTGACTCTTTAGTTTTGAATAAGTGAAAAGAGTTTTAGAAATTTTTGCAGAACAAAAACGAAATTTGAGGAGATCTGCAGCATATTTTTCTGTCCAATGAGAAAAGACTCAAGAGGTCACATGTCCAAGATTAGACCCATCCCCCATCAGGTTAGAGAGAACTATACCTCTCTACAATGGAGGTGAAAAAGGTTTTTGCTTAATAACTTTTGATTATTCATCATAACGTTCCAAAATCTTCAGGTGACTTACCTTATATAGTGTTACATGTCGTAACAGTGGTTAAACAATGAAAGTGTACATAGTCTAATTGTTAATAGAGAACAAAACTTGTTGTCTATTCTCATGAAAATTTGATAGATGACAATTTGTTTTTTCAATACCATCCGATTCGGATATATATATATAACTCATGGTCGCCTATGGCAGATGTCTCTTCAATCAATATATTCTTGCATTTAATGGAGAAAACGACCTTTTTTACCTCCATTTAAGAAAGGTGGTTCTCTCTCAGCTGCTCATAGTTTCGATCCATGAGTGCTGTTTCTTGTCCTCACAATGTAATCTGGACGGATATCTACCATGCCAAACAACCATGAAATAAATACTTTAGACAGTCAATATATTTTCTCGAAGGGTGAATCATGGTGTTTAGAGTTTTGTCATAATTTACCGATACTACAATAAAGTAAAGATTGAGGAGCAATCAATATTCTCTCAAGGCCATCTAAAAAAACAAATGATTATTTACCATCCTTTTTTTTAGAAAAAAAGTGATGCAACAGGGAGCTTTTTATTTTTTATTCGGACAATGAATCAATGTTCATGCTCTCAAAACTTTCCATTTCGATCCTCACGTAGACTGCCAAGCAAACTCGAAGAACAAATATACCTCGGAATATTGACATTCAATGCCGGGATCCGATACTTGGACAAATAAAAAAAATAAAAAAATATTGGGCAACATTTTGTGTGGATGCAGGCATAAATATCTGAAGAGTGCGAGGATAATAAACAGTCAGTTTCTTTTAATGTGCCTATCTGTGCATGGAGTAGTCTGCCAAGCTGTGATCATACATGTACTAGGTGCCCAGGGTCATAATATTCCATACAGCATATTACCTCGAGGATATTCTGTATAATGACACCATTATTTCTATAGTGTATCAATGACATGGTGATGATTTACTTTGGTCATGTTGTAATCTTGACTGTGGGTCTGGCAAGGGATCAAATCCCATTGACAAGCCAGGATATTGAACAAATATCTCCACTCATAGCTTGGGGCTGCTGTGTCCAGGGCACTGAGGGCGATATTAGTGTTCCTTCGTTAACAACTTGCTGTGGTGGCATGCGGAACTTAGGAATGGTAGCAAGGCTCCCAAAGAGCTCGCCTGACCATACATGAATACAGCATCCGTAACGATTGCCAATTGCCATAACATGAAATCATAGCATTACTTGCCTTTCAATCAGGTAATTAAACTCTGATTGAATATTCTCAGAATAGAATGATTTTGTAATGTCCCATTCACAACATCCTAAAGAACAAAAACTTGGGTACAATCGTTAAAGTATTTATGAATATACATTGTAGCACAATTAACGATTGCCTTAACATGAAATCTTAGCACACTTGCTATTTAATTAGCTAATTAAGCTAATTAAATAGTCACAAAATGCAGCTCTGTAACATCCCCCTCAGAACTTCCCATATGTTGTATGCCAAGTTAGGGCAAGATGGGTTTTAGTATTTATGAATATAGCACACCCTTAAACTATTGCCGTAACATGAAATTGTAGCATATTTTGCAGTTAATTAGGTAATTAAGTTAAATAAATATTCACAGAATGTAGTCATTCTGCAGCATCCCCCTCAGAGTATCCCAAACGGTAACTATGCAGGGTTTAGGCACAATCAGTCAGATATTTATTAACATATGACCCTTAACATTTTCCTTAACATGAAAACAAAGCATATTTTCCAGTTAATTAGCTAATTAAGTACTTAAATATGCACGAAAACCAGCCATTCTGCAATATCTCCTTCAGAACATCTCATGTGATATGTCTGCCAAGTACATGTATAGGCACAATCGGCCAAGTTTATATCAATATAGCTACCTTAACATGAAATTATAATATGTTAGCATAATTAACTTATTAAGCTAATTACATGTAAATATACCAGAATGCAAAAGAATTTCAAAATCCCCGTCCCAACATTCTGAATAATACATATGCCAAGTTTGGAAGCAATAGAACAAGTATTTTATACAGATACCACCCTTAGCATTTGCATTTGCCTTAACATTATTGAACGTCACTTATACTTATAACTAAAATTGCATTATTATCTTTTGCAAATCAGATCAGATTGTCGAAATAATCGAAGTCAAAGCATATATCCCGTAGGATTTCTCAAAAATAGACCATCAAGCATGTGTATAGTTGGCTGAATGAGATATGTTAAAACATTGCTAGCACACAAATCTTTCTTAAAATGTCATTATTTTACTCGTCTTTGCGATAGCGAGGTTATTGTCATAGCGAGCATTGAAGAAAAGTATGGTCGTCTTCACTCCAGCCAATAAGGCAAGCATTATCAGGTGGACATTTTTATTGACACATGTTGACCTGCTTCGACTCTGAGCTGTGATAGAAGCGACGCCCCTTACCCTGTATATACCTATCACAGCTACGGGCCGTAGAGTTTCCGAGTTAATCAATCCTCTGATAACGCTTGATAAGAGCCTTTTGTTTTCTCCAGCCGCAGCAAGGATGGAAATCAGCACATCAAAGTAGAAAAGCCGCGTTTCCCGTCCAGTCAAGGTATAGGGTCCATGCTAGACTGCATTTGTAGCATCTCGGCGCCTCTCGGAAATTGACTTCTCACATCTAACCAATCTGATAACCACGTCTTAATCTTCAATGGTAGTTGAAGGTCATCACATACCTCATGAAGTATCGGACAAGCTCAGCATGCTAATCTAGACAGCACGGCTAAATATTTACCGATCATTAATGCTAGTACTCCATAAGATCACCATTCAGCTTAAATTAATTCGGACAACGTATATGGCCCTTAATTGGGATGGAATATAAGCTCAATTTATTTGAGACAAATGTAATACACCAATAAACTCTGAATAGCGATTTATCATGGCTTCAGAGACAGGCGGGAAATTGTTCCTGAAATTTCCTGGCTTCTCAAATCACAGGAATCTACTGTTTATGGCACTGCACCAAACACAGGCACGATGGGTCGAATAACTGGCTGCTATTATAATTTGGGAAAATCATGTACGTTTTATGCATCCACTCAAAGAGGCTAGATAATCAGAATTAATCATTAATCCTAACAAAATTAATCATTTATCTTATCAAAAGTAATCATTTATCTTATAAAAATTAATCATTTATCCTGCCACATTAATCATCAACCTAAAAGATTAATCAATTTATCTACCAAAATCAATCATTTATCAATTTTTCTATTATTCAAAATAATTGCAGGTGCCTTTGGTAAAAGTGAAACCGAGGCGACTATTTGATACCTCTGACCTTAAAGAATAGCAGTTATTCAGGGAGAGATCATACACTTACCGGAAAGGGCTATAAAGTAATTTCAAACATTACGGATCAGTCCCTATTCTCTCAAGGACAACTTTATCGTAAGAAAAAAAACGTGATGTGGGAGAACGCAGGTTACTTTTATTTTTTAGACACTCAAACTGAATCAATGGTCGTGCTCGGAACTTTCCATTCCGATCATCACAGAGACTGCCAAGCAAACTCGAAGAAAAAATATACCTCGGAATATTGACATTCAATGCCGGGATCCGATACTTCAGCAAATAAAATTTTAAAAAATATTGGACAAAATTTTCTGTGGGTGCAGGCATAAATATTTGATGAGTGCGGGGATGATAAACAGTCAATTGTTTTAGTGTGCCTATCTGTGCATGGAGTAGTCTGTCAAGCTATAATCATATATGTACTAGGTGCCCAGGGTCCTAATGTTCAGTACAGCATATTACCTCAAGGATATTCTGTATAATGACATCATACTTCTATAGCGTATCTATGACAAGGTGATGATTTACATGTACTTTGATCATGTTGTAATCTTGGCTGTGGGTCTGGCAAGGGATCAAATCCCATTGACAAGCCAGGATATTGAACAAATATCTCCACTCATAGCTTGGGGCTGCTGTGTCCAGGGCACTGAGGGTGATAATAGTGTTCCTACGTTAACGACTTGCTGTGGTGCCATGTGGAACTTAGGAATGGTAGCAAGGCTACCAAACAGCTCGCCTGACCATATGAATACAGAACCCATAACGATTGCCGTAACATGAAATCATAGCATCACTTGCCGTTCAATTAGGTAATTAAGCCCTGATTAAATATTCTCAGAATAGAATGATTTTGTAATGTCCCATTCACAACATCCAAAAGAACACAAACTTGGGTACAATCGTTAAAGTATTTATGAATATACGTTGTAGCAAAATAAACGATTGCCTTAACATGAAATCTTAGCATGCTTGCCATTTAATTAAGCTAATTAAATATTCACAAAAAGCAGCCATTCTGTAAACATCCCCCCACAGAACATCCCATATGATATGTACGTCAAGTAGGGGCAAGATGGGTCAAGTATTTAAGAATAGAGTGCACCCTAAGTTACTATTGCCTCAACATGAAATTGTAGCATATTTTGCAGTTAATTAGCTAGAAGTTAAATAAATATTCACAGAATGTGGCCATTCTGCAACATCCCCCTTAGAGTATCCCAAACGGTAACTATGCAGGGTTTAGGCACAATCGGTCAGATATTTATTAATGTACGACCCTTAACATTTTCCTTAACATGTAAACATAGCATATTTTCCAGTTAATTAGCTAATTAAGTATGTAAATATGCACGCTAACCAGCCATTCTGCAATATCCCCTTCAGAACATCTCATTTGATATGTCTGCCAAGTACAGGCACAATCGGCCAAGTTTATATCAATATAGCTATCTTAACATGAAATTGTAGTATGTTAGCTTAATTAACTAATATTAGGCTAATTACATGTAAATATACCAGAATGCTAAAGAATTTCAAAATCCCCCTCCCAACATTCTGAATAATACATATGCCAAGTTTGAGAGCAATAGAACAGGCATTTATACAGATACCACCCTTAGCATTTGCCTTAACATTATTGGATGATATGCCAATGCTGACGCGGATGATGGGGGTATGACATCAGCTCTTTCTGTACTTTGTACAGGCGAGCTAAAAATTAGTAGGCCCTATGTCAATACTGATGTTGTGAGATGCTGAAAACTGTGCAACTCTCCACATTTGAAGGGGAAAATAGCTATATCATGTGACACATGGTAAGATCAGTCTGCCATTTGCAATTATAATTTTATAACTTTCATAAGTTTATAAATGAAGAGGAATTCACAGTGGTCCAAATCCAGTACATCTGTCACAGACTTGAAACTTGTTATACAGGATTATATATTTGGGAAATCTGGACTGGCATTCTGGTTCTACTGAAAACTAAAACAATCTCCTGATTTGAAAGATTTCCTGTTTTTTGCAATGCTCATTGGTTTATAAAAGTAGGTCTTGTGGGATGTATACGAAAGATAACGAAACCCTTTAATAGCATGTTCAAGTGAATGCGAGCATGTAATCAATGTACATAGTGTTCTATGGAGCAGTCTTTGTGATAATTGGATTTAAAGATGCATAATTATGGCCTGCTAAGCAAATGTCTCGTTTAACACCTAAACTTGAATAGCTTACACAGAGGGAATTCCGTATTCCACCCAAGCACCGATATCCAAAGACTGAATTGCAAATAAGGAATCCATTGTAAACACCTTCACACCTGACCAGAATACCATCATTAAACTGAAGGAACTGCCTGCGTCAGTCATTGTCACTGCAGCCATGCTGTGAAGAAATACAATAGTTACTGATTGCTTGTTTGGCACTTGAGAATTATTGCTCATATATTACATACATAACCCGTGAATGGTGAAATGCTAAGGCTTTGAAGCCTGTTTAGAATTGTCCATGCACAGGCGTACACAATAGAGTCATACATGGATTATGTATTGGGATTATTTGTAGCTTGGCACATCAGAATGTATTCCGAGATCGGCTAGACTGGACTGACCCCTGAGAATATCTGCATATATTTATTATTTTTCCCCAGAATACCCTGACATAATATCTGTATCCTTTGTAAATTTGTTTGCGACACATATATTTGTTTATGCTATTTCATGCAGGGCCTGTTAAATGAACAGACAATGTTGTAATAATCAGGTCGAGGGTGACGAGGACAGGTGTTGTGCTTATGAGTACAGTTCAAAGATGTGAACTGTGATGGTGAAGAAGAAGCCTATTGAGTTTTACCACTCAGCAAATTTTGTCCAAAGGGTATTGTGTATGTGGTCCATCCATCCGTCTGTCAATCTTGCTTGTTAGAACAATATACAATTATTGCATGTTATAGAATGGGACTTCACGATTTGTCAGCTTGAGACAAGTGAAGTACAATGAGAGCGCAGTGCGAGTTGTACATCACTTATCCTATTTGAATAAGATGGGAACTTTATAATCATGTGAATGGGGATTGTATGGTGAAATAAGCATATCGTGTTCAACACTGCGCGACCATTGTTGATTTCAAAACGCCGTTTGATCTCGGATTGTTTGTCCACTCAATCGCATAATTTTGATGACTACCATTCTTGGTGAGATTATGTACCTTTTCAAAAGATGCCAAATTTATTTCAGTCAATTACCAAATCACATTCACTAATTTCTATCACCAACGGGCCGACGTATACACATCAGGTCGAAGGTCGACGAAGATACACATCAATCTTCGTTTAGGGGAGTATGTTGGTGCCCGCACTATATGAGGCAACTCTTGGTCCGGCAGATGTCACCGTGGAACAATTTGTCATGTTGAACACTCTGCCATGGTACATGACATTTATTCAACATTAACCGGTAAGATATGACTGCATCATCACTGAGCATCACGATTTGTAGAATGACACGTGACAGGCTGTCAACCAATGGAAACATTACAAATTTACAGGAGGTATAATAATATCTCTTGAAGGGGTATTATCAGGCTTTCCAAATTCATATAACATATGCAACTGGCAATTGAAGATGACTGACCTTGACCTATTTTGTCGAGGTCAAATTATAGTATTGGTGATATCTATTGAATGATTATATTTAGGCTGTCCATATTCATACTGGATATGCAACTGATGATGAACTAGAACCTTTCCAATTGGGCTGACCTTGACCTATTTTATCAAGGTCAAATTCTAGTTATTGCAATATCTCAATTGTGTCCCAAGATTTGGTTTCTGCATTCGCAGGTTTGTGCAGGTGTATTTTGAAGCCCATATTAGGCTCTTGCTGATAGGCTCCAATACCGTTGCATCTCTCTTCTAGGAGATATTGTAACAATGTACATATGGTATTTCTCAGACATATATCGGAACATGTGGGTTTGGTTGACCTGTCCATATGGTATCATTTGAATCTTCCTCATTTATCCCAAATGAGAATACTGAGGGCATTGCCTATTTGATGAGAGTGGTAATCTGTGTATGCTGAAACCAATAGCAATGCAAGTAATGTTACTAAATATAAAGTTGTCAGGCTGTATTTAGACCGTTTAATACTGCCAGAGCTTTCACGGGCTTCGACATTGCCCCATCGAAGTCTGTTTTACTATAACTTACACTCTGCACCACATAAGGATGCCCAAACTAAAATTATAGATCAGACCCTGACAATTAAGTGTTTGCTTTCAATACTGTTGAACCACAGACCTGTTCCATTCCATGAAGTAGTAGAGAAGGCGCAGTGTTTGTGTGGTGTACTACCAGGAGGGAAGGATGACTTGAGTTACAGAGCAGTGCAAAAAACTGGAAATCTTTCAAATCAGGAGATTGTTTTAGTTTTCGGTAGAACCAGAATGCCAGTCCAGATTTCCCAAATATATAATCCTGTATAACAAGTTTCAAGTCTGTGACAGATGTACTGGATTTGGACCACTGTGAATTCCTCTTCATTTATAAACTTATGAAAGTTATAAAATTATAATTGCAAATGGCAGACTGATCTTACCGTGTGTCACATGATATAGCTATTTTCCCCTTCAAATGTGGAGAGTTGCACAGTTTTCAGCATCTCACAACATCAGTATTGACATAGGGCCTACTAATTTTTAGCTCGCCTGTACAAAATACAGAAAGAGTTGATGTCATACCCCCATCGTCGGCATTGGCATATCGTCCAATAATGTTAAAGCAAATGCTAAGGGTGGTATCTGTATAAATGCTTGTTCTATTGCTCTCAAACTTGGCATATGTATTATTCAGAATGTTGGGAGGGGGATTTTGAAATTCTTTAGCATTCTGGTATATTTACATGTAATTAGCCTAATATTAGTTAATTAAGCTAACATACTACAATTTCATGTTAAGATAGCTATATTGATATAAACTTGGCCGATTGTGCCTGTACTTGGCAGACATATCAAATGAGATGTTCTGAAGGGGATATTGCAGAATGGCTGGTTAGCGTGCATATTTACATACTTAATTAGCTAATTAACTGGAAAATATGCTATGTTTACATGTTAAGGAAAATGTTAAGGGTCGTACATTAATAAATATCTGACCGATTGTGCCTAAACCCTGCATAGTTACCGTTTGGGATACTCTAAGGGGGATGTTGCAGAATGGCCACATTCTGTGAATATTTATTTAACTTCTAGCTAATTAACTGCAAAATATGCTACAATTTCATGTTGAGGCAATAGTAACTTAGGGTGTACTCTATTCTTAAATACTTGACCCATCTTTCTCCTACTTAGACATACATATCATATGGGATGTTCTGAGGGGGATGTTACAGAATGGCTGCTTTTTGTGAATATTTAATTAGCTTAATTAAATGGCAAGCATGCTAAGATTTCATGTTAAGGCAATCGTTTATTTTGCTACAACGTATATTCAGAAATACTTTAACAATTGTACCCAAGTTTGTGTTCTTTTGGATGTTGTGAATGGGACATTACAAAATCATTCTGTTCTGAGAATATTTAATCAGGGCTTAATTACCTAATTGAACGGCAAGTGATGCTATGATTTCATGTTAAGGCAATCGTTAATTGTGCTACAATGTATATTCATAAATACTTTAACGATTGTACCCAAGTTTTTGTTCTTTAGGATGTTGTGAATGGGACATTACAAAATCATTCTATTCTGAGAATATTCAATCAGAGTTTAATTACCTGATTGAAAGGCAAGTAATGCTGTGATTTCATGTTACGGCAATCGGCAATCATTACGGGTGCTGTATTCATATGGTCAGGCGAGCTGTTTAGTAGCTACCATTCCTAGTTCCACATGCCACGTACCACAGCAAGTCATTAACGAAGGAACACTATTATCACCCTCAGTGCCCTGGACACTGCAGCCCCAAGCTATGAGTGGAGATATTTGTTCAATATCCTGGCTTGTCAATGGGGTTTGATCCCTTGCTAGACCCACAGTCAAGATTACAACATGATCAAAGTAAATCATCACCATATCATAGATACACTATAGAATAATGGTGTCATTATACAGAATATCCTTGAGGTAATATGCTGTACTGAACATTACGACCCGGGGCACTCAGTACATGTATGATCACAGCTTGACAGACTACTCCATGCACAGATAGGCACAGTAAACAAACTGACTTATCATCTCCGCACTCATCAGATATTTATGCCTGCACCCACAAAAAATTTTGCCCAATATTTTTAAAATTTTATTTGCTGAAGTATTGGATCCTGGCATTCAATATTCCGATGTATATTTGTTCCTCGAGTTTGCTTGGCAGTCTCCATGATGATCAGAATGGAAAGTTCCGAGAGCATGACCATTGATTCAATCTGAGTGTTCGAATAAAAAGTAAAACGCTTCATCTTGCATCGCTTTTTTTCTAAAAAAAAAAGAAGATAAATAATCGATTTTTAGTTGGCCTTGAGAGAATAGAGACTGTTTCTCAATGTTGACATCAATTTATAGGATCAGTAAATTATGACAAAACTCTAATTACCATGATTCACCCTATGAGGAAATATAGTGGCTGTCTAAAGTATTTGTGCCATGGTCGGTTGGCATGGTAGATCTCCCTCCAGGTTACATTGTGAGGACAAAATCAGCACTCATGGACCCAAAGTATGAGCAGGTTAGAGAGAACCACTTCTCTAAAATGGAGATAAAAAAGGTCATTTTTCTCTGATAAATTCAAGAATATATCGAATGAAGAGACAATTCCTCCATAGGTGCGACCATGAACATATATATATCCGCATCGGATGGTATTGAAAATACAAGTTGACGTCTGTCTAATTTTCATGAGAATAGAAAACATGTTTTGTTCTCTGTTAAAGTGATCGTAAACCCTCAAGTAAAGTTTCCATCAAATGAAAGACCATCGCCAACAGTGTCGGAAAATATTTATTTTAATTTTTTACGATTTTATTACATAGAGTAAACTGTAATTAAAGCATGGTATTCTATGGTGGTCTGTTGCAATCATATTTAGGTCCAATGACGTCACACTGCCTTAATACATATATTTCCAACTTTGTATGCACTTTCCAGTGCTTGATTCAAGCTTAAGGTATGTACTTTTCAACACAGATTCACTGTTCCAATGTGCATGTTCCAAAATCTGGGAAATTAAATGCAAGATTCAAATTGACTTGACACTCATGAGTCAACATCTCCCAGATTTTGGTGAAACATGCACATTGGAACAGTGAGTCTGTGTTGAAACTCCGTATACACGCCTTAACCCTCTCTGTACCGTATCGGTACAATTGTACCGATAGAAATATATTCGATGATTGCCTGCCATTGACATACAAAAATGAAGCATTTCTGAGCAAATATTTTCATCATATTATACTTTGTTCGAAAGCTTGGGGTATGGTCCTTGAAATTATGTATGCGATAATAACATGATCGTGGCGTTGTTCATGTTCATGACAGTGTTTATACCAGCTTGAAACTGTTACAAATGCCGGTACAGAGGGAGTTAAGCTCGAATCGAGCACTGGAAAGTGCATACAAAGTTTGAAATATATGTATTAAGGCAGTGTGACGTCACTGGACCTAAATATGATTGCAACAGACCACCATAGAATACCATGCCTTAATTGCAGTTTACTCTGTGTAATAAAATCGTAAAAAAGTAAAATAAATATTTTTCCACATTGTTTGCAATGGTCTTTCATTTGATGGAAACTTTACTTGAGGGTTTACGATCACTTTAACAATTAGACGATGCACACTTTCATTGAAAAACACTGTTACGACATATAACAATATATATAAGGAAAGTCGCCTGAAGATTTTGGAACGTTATGATGAATAATCAAAAGTTATTAGCATAAATGACCTGTTTCACCTCCATTTTAGAGAGGTAGTTCTCTAACCTGATGAGGGAAGAGTCATGGACATGTGACCTTGGGTAAAATGAAATCGGGAGAGAAACAGAAATAATCGATGAAAAATGCGCGATTTGACAACAAATTTGTTTCGTGTGCTCCAAGATAAACGTTCGAAGAATAGTAAAATCTGCTTCCAAATTCCTTAATATTTCACGTAACGCGAGCATAAACTACCAAAGTATCTAACCTTGATGACTAGCTCGTCAAATCTGCCCATCTGAGTTTATTTTATGTATTTTCCCGGGACCTGCAGTCTTCGCGGTAAATATGTTCAGTCGCCATTCTTTCTGAATCGGCCTTTCGTTGACAGTGACCATAGCGACCGAGTCACCACGTGACCTCTTCCTCCAATCACGCCGGGCCGCGCCCAACCTTGACCCAACCTTGGCCAATCAGTGAGCTGTGTTTCTTTCACCGTATGAATATTTATTACCGTCTGTATTCTCCGTCACGGAAGGTATATTGGATTAACACAGTTATTGTTCGTTCTACACCTGCCATCCTGTCAGCTCACTGCCAAATCCCGATCCTACGGAGAATTAGCTTTACGATGGTATACGGAAACATGCGAATGGTAGCCGGAAAGCAGGAAGAGAACGGTGCAAAACGTGGCTAAAATGCGACAATTTCTTCGCTTTTTTTCGTGATTTCCAACAGAAGTAAAGCAGACACAACACATTTTCTCACAAGATTACTTATTTTTAGAATAAATGTTGCTGATATTGGTATAAAACGTGAACAAATTACGTAGAATGGGTCTGTGGGAGACCATTGGTAAATATTTCTCCACATGACATGGGACATAAAACGGGATATTTTACATCGCTGGAGAGGTATGAAAATTGAAATGAGTCCATGGGTTGAAGACCTACACCATTACAAATCTATTATGAGCCAGAGAGAGAAAATTCCAGACAAGTCTATGAGGGAAAGAGTTAATGATGGTATTCTGGTCAGATGTGAAGGTGTTTACAATGGATTCCTTATTTGCAATTCAGTCTTTGGATATCGGTGCTTGGGTGGAATACGGAATTCCCTCTGTGTTAAGCTATTCAAGTTTAGGTGTTAAACGAGACATTTGCTTAGCAGGCCATAATTATGCATCTTTAAATCCAATTATCGCAAAGACTGCTCCATAGAACACTATGCTCGCATTCACTTGAACATGCTATTAAAGGGTTTCGTTATCTTTCGTATACATCCCACAAGACCTACTTTTATAAACCAATGAGCATTCTTATCAAATCAGAACGAACAGTGAACTAAATTTATCCCTCAAAACTGTCTTCAATAGTTCAAAGTTCACTTACTTGTATCTGAAGGAAAAACTCAAGTTACGCTTGATGTTCAGTACTGTATAACACACACATTGGATTCGAGGTTTTCTAAATATTGCGGATTTGCCAGAAATTGGCATGGTCAGGAACTCATTTTTTGTGGCACATTTCTATCAGTAATACATGTGGTAAAGATATATATACAAAGAAATTTAATGTTCACAATGTTAATTTTTCTTTAAGATAGCATGTAGAGAGCACATTTTTCACTGAACCCTAGAATACCCTTCAAATCTGTGTTATTTCTTAGATTCATACGAAAATGATTTATATAAAAACTACATGGTCAAAATACCTGATTGTTTTTAATATGCTGTTTTTCAATATGTAGTTCAATATATACGATTATTATCTAGGGTGATTTAACATCAATTTTTTTGTGTCTGAAATGTGTAAGTTTATAGCCCCGAACCTAATGAGGATTTATCCTTCTTTTATACCATGATGCATCCACATCAACTAAACGGCAGATGTTCAATTATCATAAAATCTAACAACGCCTATGTAAGACGACATCAATTTAATTGCCAACGCAGGATAACTAGACCGGTGCAGGGAGTTCTCAAGTCCTGTATGTAACCAGGTGCACCACATTAAAGCTCTGACCCTTCCATGGTGCTATTCCAGTGATGCTGTTAGACAATAGGCCTGAAACTTTCTACTTCACTTCTATCCTGTTTTGCAAAGTACCATGACAAATGGCAGGTGAGATTAAAATAATTCTTTTTGATTACCCTGCTACCACTCTCATGTAACGCGACATCAATTTAATTGCCAACTCGAACTCCCTGGACTGCCAAATCCGGATGAACACATTTTAGCTTCAGTTTGTTTACATCTACATGCTGGACTCCAGGCCTTGCGGGCACCTGTACTGGGTGTTGACAATTAAATTAATGACAATCCAGTGATTGAAAGGGGAATAAATGTCATCATGGTTCACGTCTATTGGATTGACGCCATGTTACATAGACGATGTCTGATTTCACTATAACTGAACACCGATCATAGAGCGGACAAGGGATAAAAGAGGAATAGAACATTATTAGGGTTCTGGATTATTGGACGAGAAAAATGGTTTTCAAACAGAAATGCACTTGTCATGACGTCTCAACTGTGATGCGATCAGGTCATTATAATCCAAAGTACAGTCCGTCAAAATAAGCTGATTGAGTAACAATGTCCATGTATGAGAGACATAATTCTCTACTCAATAATACGCATTATGATTGTTCACTTATCAAAATTCAGGAACTGTTCCCTTAATTGATTAAGCTTTTTTCAATGCATCGACAATATAAGTTCCTGTCCTTTCAGCAATAATTCATATCCGTTCTCCAGGGATATAGCAGGCGGATAGCACCAGTAGCCATAAAAACCGGATAAAACATTCCAGGTTTTTGACTTGGGGAAATCGGTGGATGCAAGCCGTATCGAGTGTATCGAAGCTGGCATGTCATACTCGGACTGTATCAATATTGCCATATTACAAATAAACATGGTTTTGCCTTGCCTCCAACTTTTTTTTAATAAATCTTCTACTGATGGCACAAATGCACAATATGACTGACAGAATTTAATTTAACGTCACGTTCAGAAATATTTCAGCTATTGACCGACGAACAACATAAATCTCAAATATCAAATATCTAAAAACGATATTACATCACAAATCAATCATTATCAAACAAATTTCTTATGGTGCCCTCTGGATGCAACCAACTTCGGCTTCAAAGTCTTGAATAACTCTTGTTTACACAACATGAACCAGGGTACATATATATGTACTCAATTATTTCTCCGTCGAGTGAATGTTGTACATTACCACATAATATTTGTTACATGTTGTATAACTGAGAGGAACGTACTTATACTTAACTGAATTTGTATGTGATAAATTCGGTCTATAAACTCAAATTCCACTAATTGGAATTCTTGCACTCAGTATTTCATACGCACCTACATGTAAAGTAATTGCGATATTTGTGGCCAAATTGGCAGTGTTATCAATATTGGGACAGAGGGCACATTTCCTGGAGATAATGAGATTGAATGCCCTCGATAACCATAACACAATTCCACTCAAATCTACTATAATTTCAATTGTCTTGAAACCTGATGACGTTGGCCCCCTACATCCATGACAATCAAATCCCACTTCTAGCCCTTGATGCAATGCAGGCCCCCAACACCCATGACAATTAAATGGCTGGTGGGGATTGTTATACAATTCAATTAGCCTGTCTTCTCCCTTATGTAACATGATATCAACTTACATGTAATTGCCAGCGCGAGGTCCCTGGACTGGCACAGTCGGAAGAGCATGCTTTGATTTGGTGTATCGGGTTACATATAGGACTTCACGCCTTGCGGCACATGTACTTTGTGTTGACAATGATAATTTAATTGGTTTCGTGTTACATAAGCGATGTTAGGTAAGTGATCACGTGTTGCAGATGAATGAATACACAATTCATCAGGTGATTGAGAGAGATATAATACATCATCAGGGTTTGGGACCATTCTGATTACATATATTTAGCCTATTAGCCCCAATTTGATGTGAAATAAGATCAATCTCATTGATTTTTATCTTCAGTTCCACCACCCCATGTATGTGTGATCCAAGTTTGATGTGCCTACATTCTATTCTTGAGATATGGTGGTAATGAGAAAACAGCGATGGATGCACACATGCCAGTTAATTGACCTTTGAGATTTTGACCTCAAATCAATAGCCTTCTTTGGATTTACAAGAACAACATACCTCCAAACTGAGCTCAAATGAAATGTAACCTGAGCTAGAGAAGGCTATATTCAGTTTTGTCATATGGTGACCACTGGTATGTGATTGGTTGATCCCATGTGTGGTGTTACCTTAACCTTTGACCCTGTGACCTCAAGATCAATAGGCCTCTCTTGAATCGAATGAAAAATACACCTGTGAACTTGAGATGTTGTCTGGACAATGTTAATCATCACAGAACAACAACGCAAAAATATAATTCCCCTTGGCTCTGGCAATAGTTGGCAGGGCATAAAAACCTATGACTGAAATTATTAGTCGAAACATTGTATCTTCGAATAATAAAAACCTAAATTAGCATGAATCTCAATAATATAACAGATAATCGTAACACCTACCTGAAGTTCAAATATCTCCGTTATAGAGCCAACTTGCAGGTGAATAGCGATATACCACAGGCAGCATTCAGGCTGGTCCTCACGAGTAATCAGCTAAGAGCAGTTTATCCCTAGAATATATAGCGAGGAACGGTGTGAGCAAAGAGCGTGGCGTGACAATCAATCCGGCACAGTACACAATTATTAGGCCAGTTGCATACAGAGAGGCTCTCTCCTAACAGCGAACAATAAATAAGTCAAGTTCCCAAGGGCTGGGGAGTGAACGGCTGCACAAATGACCAGACACTGATAATGAGATGGAAATGCCTACCTATAGATGTTCAGAACTCTTGGAGCCAGGAAATCAATGATAACTTCAGCATGTGCCGGGGATGTGACAGCGACACTCTCTGGGCTTCTCGTCTATGTAGAACACAGGACTTAGCTCTTAATCCGGGGTCTCAACACCACATCGGAAGCCATACTCCAAGCAGATTATCCTTGAAATGGCCACTTGACAGCTGTTTCAAAGGAAAAAAAAAGCACAACAGGCAATTAACAAATAGTCTCCCAAGATATTCAAGAGCAAAGTTTTAACAACAAATTTTTCCACCCTTACCTTGGCGCTTTAGCCAACATAAATTCTACCCTCGAAATGCACACATACCTTGGGAAATGATTATACCTAATATGGTAATCCCGCTAATAATTCAATTACCCTGCCAAAATTCAATCATCCCCAATTTTGGGGGAAAAAATTAAATCGGCTGTACTAATAAATTTGATCACTCTATAAAATCATTGAAATAACGACGAAATAATGGATTATATGCATGATTTTGGACCATCTTGTCAACTTGTTGTTCTAACTAGAGGTGGCGCTTTGACCCTTGAGTTACAGCTGGCTAGAAATGTGTGGTCATTCTATTTTTGATCATCTGTAATCAAAGATTTCAGAAATACCCCCCTTTTCCCAGGTGATAGGACTTATTGAGATATCCATGAGAACACAGCAAGGAAGCAATCAGAGATTGCTCAATTGTATGCCCCCACCCTCCCCCCCCCTCCCCTTCCTCTTTAATCCGACAGTCTGCCCCGCCATTGTTCTGTTCTGCATTGGTCAGTGGAGGCCTAATTTAGGTAATTATAAAAATTCTGTTTCAGTCACTTTTTTGGCATGCCTCGCATAATACATTTTCCAAGTATCGACCAACAAGTAATAATACAATACTTTGATGCAAGATGGTCACCAGGGCTTTCGCCAAATCCGAAAATGTGACCTGGTTATGAGACCTACATTCCTTGGGAGTATATTGTGGTGGAATTATGAAGCGATCAGTGAACTTTGAATTTTGCACCCAATTCACTCTTTTTGGGGCAATTTCATACTTCAGGACCTATGTGGTCTGCTTTGGAATATAGAATAACAATTTTATAGCCATTTTCCCAGTCCAAATCGGTTATGGACTGAGATCCAGCCTGAACAAAATAAATATATCCCATTCACTTAGGTTTGATGAACAAAGGGCCATAACTCTTGAAAATATAACCGAAAGCAGAGAAACTTCACGCTGCACAACTATGGGGCATTGACCACATATCATGCAAACTCCATACTTGTCCATACAAAATTAACCGAAATCCAGCTCGGACAAGTCCCAATTCACAAAGATTTCAAGAACAAAGGGCCATAACTCTTCAAAATATATGCGAAATGCGGAGAAACTTCACGCTGCACAACTACAGGGCACTGACCACATATCCTGCAAATTGCATACTTGTCCATGCAATATTAACTGAGATCCAGCCCGGACAAGTCCCAATTCACAAAGACTTGAAGAACAAAGGGCCATAACTCTTGAAGATTTATGCGAAACGCGGAGAAACTTCACGCTGCACAACTATAGGGCACTGACCACATATCCTGCAAATTTCAAAATTGTCCATACAATATTAACCAAGATCCAGCCCGGACAATTCCCAATTCACGAAGATTTCAGGAACAAAGGGTCATAACTCTTGAAAATATAAGCGAAATGGGGGAGAAACTTCCCGCTGCACAACTGTGAGGCACTGACCACATATCATGCAAATTTCGTACTTGTCCATACAATATTAACCAAGATTCAGCCCGGACAAGTCCCATTCACAGAGATTTCAGAAAAAGGGCCATAACTCTTGAAAATTATACCGGAACTCGGAAAAAACTCTACGCTGCACAACTACGAGGCACTGGCCACATTCCATGCAAGTTTCAATCCTGTCCATCAGATATTAACCGAGATATCGCGCGGACAAGAAATTCGGACGGACAGACGAACGGACAAAGCGATCGCTATATGCCCCCCCTCTAATTAGAGGGGGGGGGGCATAAAAATAAGCTCATCTGATGTGTCATGCTATAATAAAGGAACCTGTAAAGGAAAATAGTTTTCGTTGAAGACATCATACCTCAAGGTACCTGTATAGCGAATGTGGAAAGAATCGGGTCATTCGTTTTTCAATTTATTTGTGCTGCCATGGAAACCGCAACATGAGATTGATCTAATCAAAACCCCTCGGCTTTCCCCAAGTGATTGAGACCCATGTGTAGTGTGGATTGGGGAAGAGATAGTACTATGTGGGATGATCAAGCTAAAGGTAATTTACAATTTGCAGTGTATGGATGTATCAGCAGATCAGTGTATGGAGTATAGAACTAAGCATGCTAAGTATTACAGTTCTGCAGATATAGTTGGCTACATGTACATTCACGCATATAGGACAGAAATAGAAATTAATATATTTGTAAAGGGGCATAACTCTCTAAAATATGGGCCGAGGGAAGCCAATTTCGATAGGCGTCTGATTTAGCACTAGATAAATAAGTGTTCAAAATTTGGTGGTTGTGTCTCAAGCGGTTTTGCCTAAAATGTGGTAACGGACGGACAGATGTACGGACTGACGGACGTACATGGCGACGACATTACCCTGAGGCCAAAATGGCCGAGGGGTAAAAACCATCGAAATGCACCCAATTTCAATATGCTTGTGCTTTGCCACACAGCAATGCTGCATACCAAATTTAAAATCCCCAGCTTCAATGGTTTGGCTTCTGGATCATTAATGTCATTACATGGATATTTTCTGTCTTCTTGTCATGGAAACAAGAGCCCAAGGGGCTTCAATATACGCCCGTATATCTGGAATTACATTGGTCCAAATTTCAAGGTTGTTTAATAGCCTTGATTCCAATTGGTAGCTAGCAATCCAGAGAAAGGTCTACAATTTTGTGCTTCTGAGAATGTAACATACATCACATCTTATATTGAATGATAAACTAAAATGGGCTTAACTCTTAGTAACTAGTTGACCTTGAAGCAAGAGCCAAGAGCTCACATATCCTACACTGAAATCGACACAAGAAAATAGTAGTTTTCCTGCAAATGAATTCCTTTCAGCCGAGAGAAATTTTCATGAAGGAAGAAAGTGATGAAGTAAACCTTTGTTCTTGAGTTAATAAACAGGTATGAATTTCATGAAGGACCCCTCTCCCCACTGAATTAGTAAATGTATGGTTTTTATGTTTAACTAAATGTAGCAGTTTCAAACATGGGAGACAACTCCACAGGACAAATGCCATATACATGTAGGGTAGAGAACTCTGAATGTTAGTCAAACATTGGTGTTCAGATCAAACCATCTTCTTGTAAGACTGAATTGTTCGTGGGGCTTTTGTCCGGGCACCCTTTTACACAGACCCAAAAATCGCCACAAATGTACCCAATTTCAATAGGCTTGTGATTTACCACACAATATGCTACCAAATTTGAAGTGGGTAGCTGCAATGGTTTGGTTTCTAAAGCACTAACGTCATTCTGTGGATATTTTCCATTTGTTGCCATGGAAACTGCAAAAACACCAAGCACACAATAATGCTACCAAATTTGAAGTGTCTAGCTGCAATGGTTCTGTTTCTAAAGCATTACCCTCACTCTGTGGATATTTTCCATTATGTTGCCATGAAAACAGCAAAAACACACAAATTTACCCAATTTCAATAGCCTTGTGCTTCACCACCCAACATTGCTGTATACCAAATTTGAAGTCTCTAGCTGCAACGGTTCGCCTTTTAGAACGTTCACATCGTCCTGTGGATATTTTTCGTTATGTTGCCATGGAAACCGCAAAAATGAACAAAATGTCCCCAATTTCAATAGGCTTCTGCTTTATCATGCAACAATGCTGTATACCAAATTTGAAGTCTCCAGCTGCAACGGTTCGGCTTTTAGAGCATTCACGTCGTAATGTGGATATTTTTTGTTATGTTGACATGGAAACCACAAAAACCACCAAAATGTCCCCAATTTCAATAGGCTTGTGCTTTACCATGCAACAATGCTGTATACCGAATTTGAAGTCTCCAGCTGCAACGGTTCGGCTTTTAGAGCATTCACGTCGTAATGTGAATATTTTTAGATATGTTGCCATGGAAACCACAAAAACCACCCAACAATGCAGTACACCAAATTTGAAGTCTCCAGCTGCAACGGTTCACCTTTTAGAGCGGTCACGTCGTTATATGGATATTTTTCGTTATGTTGCCATGGAAACCACAAAAATCAACTAAATGTGCCCAATTTCAATAGGCTTGTGCTTTACCACCCGACAATGCAGTATACCAAATTTGAAGACTCTAGATTGAACGGTGCACCTTTTAGAGCGGTCACGTCGTTCATCCAGCCAGCCAGCCAGCCAGCCGGACAGCGTGACGACATGATCCCATCCAGCATATATGCCGATGGGATAAAAAAGGTTATTATTGATGATTTCCTGATTTTGGGGTCACAGTGACGTTGACCTTTGACTTTACCTAAATTTTGGTACACGACACATTGTCTTTCCTCAATGTATCAATGGAAGCAAAAAAAATCAGATTTTTATGAATTTCATGATTTTGGGGGTCACAGTGACGTTGACGTTCGGCCTTGACCTACATGTTGGTACGTATCTACTGATACACAAAAAATATAAGTTTTAAAGATTTCTTGCTTCTGAGATCACAGTGACCTTGACTATTGACCTTGACCTAAATTTTGGTACATGACAAACCGTCTCCCCGTAATTTCTCAACAGACACAAAAAATCATGATTTTTGACAATTTCATGATTTTGGGGTCACAGTAACCTTGACCTTTGACCTTGACCTACATTTTGGTATGTGACACATCATGTCCCCCTAATGTATCTATTGACACAAAAAAATGTTATTTTTAATAATTTTCTGATGTTGGGGTCACAGTGACCTTTAACCTTGACCTAATTTTTGGTATGCGCCCCCTATTGAATCAACTCAAATTTTTTTTGTATTTTTTAATGATTTCCTGATTTTTAGGTGACACTGACCTCTGGCCTTGATTCTGGGGTCACCCGTGACCGTGGCTATTTGACCTGGATCTAAATTTTGGTACATGACAAAACCGCTCCCCGTAATTTCTCAATGGACTAAAAAAAATCATGATTTTTAACAATTATGACCCATTTTGGGGTCACAGTGACCTTGACCTTTGACCTTGACCTACATTTTGGTAAATGACACATCGTGTCCCCAGAATGTATCTACTGGCACAAAAAAAATGTTATTTTTAATAATTTCCTGATTTTGGGGTCAGTGACCTTTGACCTTCGACCTTGACCTATTTTTTGGTATGTGACACTTCATTTCCCCTTATTGAATCCACTCACAAAAACTTAGAAATTACTAATGATTTCCTGATTTTTCAGTCACACTGACGTTTGACCTCTGAACTCGACCTACAGTTGGTATGCAACACATCGTTCCCCCCTAGGGCATCCACTCAAGAAAAATTAGTACTGCAGATAGAAAACTGTCAATGATCAATGATTTCCTGATTTTAGGCAACAGTGACCTTTGACCTCTGACCTCGACCTCAACTTTCGGTATGCGACACATCGTCTCCACCTGGCGTATCCACTCACAAAAAATTGCAACTGTGGATAGAAAACGTTCACAGATATAGACCGGACACAAACACTTCAGTGATTTCCTGTTTTTTAGGCCGGTGACCTTTGACCTGTGACCTCGACCTTCATTTTGGTACGCGACACATCGTCTCCCCGTAGGGTATCCACGCACCAAAAGTTGGAACTGTAGATAGGAAGCTGTCCCAGATATAGACCGGACACGAGAACCGGGCAGACGGACGGAAACCGCCATCACATAATACGTCCGCCTTTTGGCGGGCGTATAAAAACCATCGAATGCTGCATACCAAATTTGAAATCTCCAGCTGCAACGGTTCGGCTTTTAGAGCGTCAACATAATTATATGGATATTTTCCATTTAGTTGCAACGGAAACCACAAAAAACCTCGAAATGTATCCAATTTGAATAGGCTTGTGCTTTGCCACACAGCGTTGCTGCATACCAAATTTGAAATCTCCAGCTGCAAAGAGTTTTTGTCTTGTTGCCATGGACATCACAAAAACCAACGAAATGTACCCAATTTCAATAGGCTTAAAGTGCTTTGCCAAACAGCAATACTGCATATCAAATTTAAAATCTCCAGCTGCAATGGTCTGGTTTCTAAAGCATTAATGTCGTTACAGGGATATTTTCCGTCTTGTCATGAAAACTACAAAAACCATCAAAATGTATCCAATTTCAATAGGCTTGTGCTTTGCCACACATCAATGCTGTAAACCAAATTTGAAGTTTCTAGATGGAACGGACGTCCGGATGGAAGGAAGAAAGGACGGACAAGCTGAATCCAGTATACCCCTCCGGGGGATATAATAAATTTGATCACACTCCGATTTTATGGTGGAATTAAGTTTCACTCTCTCTGATTGAATAATTAAAGGGATTACTGTATGATATTCCACCAAACAACAGCTTCAGTTTAGTGGATTTAGAAACTGTCTTTGATCAGCTAGCCAATCAACGGTCCAGATGGGTCACATCCCGAGTGCTGATTGGTGCATCTACAGCTTGACTTTTCAACACTTTACTCAGATAATCTTCCTCCATTCCCAGCGCCCCCTTTAAAGGACACTGAGCCCTCCTGCAGACACTTTTACACACCCTCTAGAATTTGTCTTCATACTGCTAAACATATGCCTCATAGCTATGGTAATGTACCTATTTGTTGAAAGCGCATTTCTTAAGAATTCCAGATATATAAATGTGTTCACTGTAAATCTACAGGTTGTGAAGATAATCAAATTAAAAAAATAATTAAAAAAAAATTAGCCTTCTTTTCTAAATGGCTATTTTCAAAAAAGTATTGAACGTATCATAGCTTACATCATCATTTTCTGTAGAAGAAAACTTTAACAGGAAATCCGGATCTCAATTTTGTCGATTTTGGTCTAGTTCTTATTCTATTGACATTTAATTCAACTTCAAAGTTCAAAACTATGAGTTTGGTAAAGAAATAATCCGATAAAGATGTAATCAGCCTCAAAATCGATGAATTTTGTGAACTTTCCCGTGTGCTTTTTTCAGCAGGGAAGATTACTAAAGAATGATATGTATAGAATCATATGTATTATATTTGATGATATTGGGATGGCCATATACAACGGATGCAAGAATATTCTGTCAGAGAAATTTTTAACTCTGCTCGCTTCGACAGGTTTTCTGTTTCGCCATTGAGTATATGTTTTATGCGGGGAGGAAAATGACGTCACTGCGTGACGTATGAGTGACGTACCAACGCTCACGAATCGGAATGCTGAACAGCTGCAGCCATGGGATAACGTCATGGCTCGTGCCTAAAGTTCGGTATTGTCGCATAACATACGTTGGCAGAATGCACCACACATGTGTATACTTTTTGACATGGTCGTGGAAAAATAAACGGCATGGCATGCCGTTTATTTTTAAAGATCAATTTCTTCTATTTTCTCGTGAATGGTAGAAACAAGTTTATTTTTTTGTGACCGAATGTGTTTCATTTTGTACCTGTTGTAAGTTAACATGTCAATTTCACTTAGTTTGAGAGGCATCGATTTCAGCCTAGATTTGAGGCTGATTACATCTTTAAATGTCAACAGAATGAGAACTAGACCAAACTTGATAAAACTGAGACACAGATTTCCTGTTGGAATTGTCTTTTATAGGAAATGATGATGTGTTTTATGATAAATTGAATACTTTTTTAAAAATAGCATTAAAAAAATTAAAATTAAAATTAAATTTTAAATTCATTTTTTTTTTCAAACCCGAATATCTTCACAACCGACAGGTTTACAGTGACCAAATTTATATATTTGGAATCTCTAGGAAATGCACTTTCAACAGATGTATACATTACCATAGCCACGAGGCAGATTTTTAGCTGAAGAAAAAAAGTTCTAGAGGGTGTGTACAAGTGTGTGCAGGAGGGCTCAGGATCCTTAATTAAATTTGCCACCATGAGGGACCATCTATCTTCTGTCACAAATGTGAAAGAACATTTCCAAGAGAAAGAAAACTGATCAGGGCCACTTTTTTGTAATGATTTGCTAATGATAGTGGAATGACACTGTTAAAGGTGCCAGTGGGTTAGTATTGCTACAGAAGGGAGCTAGAACAGAGGTGATAGATGCTGTGAGAATCTATTGTGAAATCTCTGGTCATGGAATTTTGGTGTGAATAGTGAATCCAGCCTCCCATTGTCGGAATTTGTAACCACCTAAACTGTCAGTGCAACACCCTCTGACTGCACTGTGCAGATATGGCAAACATGCACATATTCGGTCTGTATCGATTTTGATCGACACAGGGAGCATGTATACGGATACGAGAGAGAGATGGAGAATGCATATCCACCATATCTCGTAAAAGAATTAACAGGTTTTATGTTCAGTTATTGCAAAAGAACACATGGCACAACGTCGTGTTTAGCTGTAACATACTGAGCTCAGTGCTGCGATTTCAACCCTTGCGCAATCAGAGGGTATATCTGACAGTAGGAGGTATATTAATCTGATGCCACAAGAATGAGTGAATCCAGCATCCCGGCTAGGTGACTGACAAGCCGATAGGGCTTTTGCTTACAATTCACTTGCTTGCAATCTTAGACGGAACCTTCTGTGACATGTCGCTTGATTTTACATTGAGAAGCTTAAGCAAAGCTCCATAATAAATATTTTTTCTGATTGAATTGATACGACAGACCCTTTCCTTAAGCCCAATGCACACAGCGAACATTTTGTTGTATCAGGAACAAAAACAGTTTTCTGAGCTGTTCTTGTCTACTGTGTGCGGAGCCCAAAACACAAAAAACCTGTTCGGAACAAATGTTCATGAGATCAAACTTGTTTGATACTGCTAAAAGGTTTTACCTCAAAACAAGATTTTGTTGTCTGTGTGCAGGGACTGTGAACAATTCTCGGAACAATTTCCAACTATTAACCAATCAACTAGTGAGCCGCACCCATGTGACGAAGGAGGCTAAGTCTACTTGTGGCGCTGGCGGTTTGTTTTGAGATGAAATGTTCGCTGTGGGCGGGAAACAGGAACAAAAACAGGCAATAACAAAGAACAATGTTCAATTGTTCTAATACAACAAAATGTTCGCTGTTTGCATTGGTCTTATCTGGAGAAGTCCACAAGTATCACAACCCGTACGTGTTTCGCTGACATAAAATTGAAGGCATTCCTAGATAACTATCAAGCACATTAAATATACATGTATTAGCTATCAATTAGGCTGTTCAGGCATGCTTTCTGTTTTGTTACCATTTACTGACACACACCGAAATGCATTCAGATTGGTTTGCTGACATTAATAGTTTACTGAAAGGAGCTGTGCAAACATCGGGTATCATCCATTAAGAGATCAACATCTGCCATCATCTACAAAACAGCTTTCGGCCAACAGAAATGTGCTTGTTTGCGATACAACCCAAGTTCTGCGGCAATGTCCTAGATTTTCTCAATTTCCTGTTCACCGCAATGGCCAGACTTGATTAGGTTCCGATATCCTGACATTGAAGCGACAAAGATTTGCACATAAAAGACTGACCAGAAAAATAGGAAATGAATGTGTGTTACATAGCTGCTTCAGCTTATGTGAGGGTAAATAAAAAATGAACCTCACAAAGCACTGAAAATTAACCTATCAACATTGGGGTATCAAAAGCAGGCCCTATGCATGGTTAAGGAACAAGCACTTGGTGGCAACATGCAAATGGTGAAAATTGACACTTTGACCTAGCTGGTGACCCATAAAACCATTATTCTTTTACACTTGTGTCAATAACATCAAGCTAACTGTGCAATTATTACACCTTTTAGCACAGTTATGTGAAATCAAGACCCGTCAAGTGAAGGTGTTCATTGGGAGATTCCATTTCATAAGTCGGATGAAGAAAGGGATGTCTGCTTTCGTACAAGTAACAATCGAATAAAACAAACAAATAAATTACAAGATAAAATTTCTTTCTCAAGTTTAACTGTTGTTTCCATCGTGAAATTGATTAACAAAGCGACACAAATAGCCATATATCCATGTCATTCCCACACAGCTGACAGTATCACTCCTCATTTGAGACGGGAGCAGCAGTGGATGAGTTTTTTCAAGAAAGAGGAGAACGGTTGTCCAAGTTTAAAATATATTTTCAACTTTTCATTATAATCTTTGTTGATAATCAATTTGGGTATTGCAATAGAATAGAAATAATGCGACCGTGCGTAAAATAACCATTGAGCATGCCTATAAAAACATTAAAGCTACTAATTTTCAATTGTCTTTGATTCCATGACCACATGCATTTATCATTTCACACCCTCAAAGTTACAGGACCTCGAGAGTGGAACAAACTGCTCTCAGCAATATGAAGGACATTATTTAACATCACTTTTTAAATCAAAACTAAATTCTATTTCATACGAATTGAAGCACTGTAATGACTAGTCCATTCTGTCTTTTATTCTTCAGCCATATTTCTCCTCATATTTTTATCAATGCCATTTATCACGTTACTGAGATAGAGCAAGCCCTGGGCTTTATTTCCGCCAAAATTGTATTTTCAAGCTAATTATTACTCATATCTATTATAAAACATCATTGTGATATTGGTGAACATAACTATTTTTTTTTTCAAGCAAAAATCATCGAGTGCACTCCTCACAGAATTGAGAGGTGCGATTTATCACTCTTCTTCAATTTTCAAAAATGACGCACTGTTGTTTTCCATAATTTTCCCATTTTTGGTCCGTGACCTTGACCATTGACCTCAAAATAGATAGGGTTACTATTTGCCTAGTTGTAGATGTATATACTCAAAGTTGAGTAACAGTAGCAATCCATAATTGGTAAACTAGAGGTAACGACTAGTCCACCTCGATCACTATTACTTCGTCCAACAGCAAGCATATTCATGCAACAGGCCCCAAATTGATTACGAATGTAAATGACAACCTGTCAACAGGTTACCGTAAGATTTTTGATGGTAACCGGTCACTAAAATGGGTTACCATGCATGTAGGCTGCTGGTTCCCTAAAGAGAGGATAGCAGGGCACCGGCTTCAGACCTCTCAAGTTATAATTTTGCCAAGGCGTGAGATTTGAGTATATTCACCCAGGAGATCAAAGCCCCTCAAAAATGTGACTTCCTAGGCGTCATTTCACACAATTTTTTGTTTCATATAACAGCCTACCATTATACATTTCACCCTTCCTGAGGGCTGTAAATGGATACTATATAACCAAGTCTAGGAACATTTTGACAGTATGGACTTCTTTTTCTGCGAACTGGAGCAGTTTTGGACGATTTTTGGTTATTTTTTCAATAATTTCATGAAAATTCCCAGATGCGGGAGATTTTGATATAGTTGCACGAGAGCATGAGACAGATGCTAAATGCATGAGGGTTGATAGGTCCGCGGCTTTGAAAGTAAGCATTGCAGGCAGTATAAATGAATGGATGAGAAATTGGATGATATGCAGTAAAATAGTGGTCCTTGTAAGATCATATTTGCAGGGCTGGAAACGTGAGCTCTCGGATTGCACAATGGGCTTTGTGTACATGTACATTCCGTGATTATTGATTATTACATATCTGTATATGACAGAGATAGAAAATGCAGGCCTGCAAGTGGCTCACAGTGAATATATAGGAGGAAATTTACCAAAATATAGGAGAAATATAGGAATTTTCTTTATAAAATATAGAAAATAAAGGAGTGAAAGACTAAATTGTATATTCCAAAGATGGAAGTTTACTGGTGTTTAATCAAATTATATCCACTGAATGCGGTCACAGTGAGATGATTGAGGAGACCCGTTCTGCTATTTTTCTGAAATGTATTTCCTCGTGCCGGAACTGATTTCGGAACATCAAAGTTTTCATGGAAAAAAGTTAAAATATAGTAAATATAAGAGGTTTTGAGTAAAATATAGCAAAATATAGGAATGATTAAAAAATATAGGAAATATTAGAGGCACTTGCAGGCCTGAAAGTGCTGCTATATCTTCAAAACAAAGAAAAAGGAACAAGTCAGCGACTCAAATATTTGAAAACAGCCCACAGTATAAACGTTTGTTTAAACAGTATTTTATTTCCATGAAAATATATAAATGGGAATGGGGATTGATGGGTAACAGGCAGAGCCTATATCAGACCCTCTCCCTAACGTTGTGTTTAGCTGTGACACCAGGAGCTCAATCCACACCATTGGATAATGCTGATTGGCAGAGAGCCATGCACACAAATGCTGCGCACCACATTTTAACTTAGTTCATGGAGGCTGAGAAGCTGTGGACAGGAAAAATGGTGAGGCCAAGAAACAGTAGACGAGAAAAATGTTCAAAGTCCAAAACTTTAAGAACTTTTAGGGACAGGGACATGGACAAGAATATCTACAGACATCATTTATATCCCGTTTTCGAGCTTTTCACAGTTGAAACTACGGGCCCGATAATAAAAAAAATAATATTATTATTTATATTTTTATATCCTTTTCTTGGAGTAAGTCATATTTGAGTCAAAGTGTAGCTAATTCACCATGCAGAAATCTGGCAGTTTCAATATTTTCTCTAATTTGGGCTCATTTCCCCGACTAAATGTTGCTGTGCCGAATAGAGGTTGCGCTCAACTTAGAGAGATCTAAAGTCCTGATAATACATGCATATTCGATGTCCTCAAGCTCAACCACTTGATACTATTAACCTCCAGTCATGGAGGACAGCCAAGCCTTTTATTTCGGGTCAACGTTTCTACAGCAATGGCTCATTATTTGGCAGAAATTGGTTTTATTTTCAAACCATTATCAGGTCCACCATTTCTCGGTGATATGATCCCAAAAGGGCAGATCTAATTCACATTCTCCGTCGGACAGATAATTGCGATGTATAGCTACTGACGAGCTCTTAAACGTCCCGAAGGAAATGGAATACAGCCATTAACCTGTGATTACCATGTTCCACATCAAATCACTGGTAATGCGCGAATGTGCTGCGATTCCAAAAAGCATTTTTTTTATGGAGGTAGTCTCCGTCAAGTGGATTTTTTTCATCTGTATGTAATACAAACTTAATAGTAAAATCATGTTCGTGGCTGAAATTGTTGACTTCTTCTGTCCTGCATGAAATGATTACATGTATTATATTAAGTTTTTTTTATTTTTTCAAATTAAGACACTGATATCTACATATTAACTAAAAAATATTTCATATTAAAGTACATGTATACATGCACCAGTTGTAGTCTATATGTAATGTGTCCCACGTGTATCAGACAGCCCAAAAATTGACAGACAGCTGTAGTTACTGCCCTTTCTAAACTCTTCTCAGAGAGAGATAAGAAAATTTGAAACATGGGATGTCAAAAAATCTCAAGAGGCAGAATGAGTGAATGAGTGAGTTTGTTTCAAATTCTGTCAGGGGTTATAAGATTCAAGCTATAGAAATAAAAAAATAGCCCATTGGGCTTCAATACCCCTCGGCTATCAGTTATTGTCTACACCCAGCAATCATGCAATGTATAATATCATCAGTGTATTTTTAGAACTAGATTAACAAAAATCTGATCTAGTAGGGTTGACTGTAGTTCAGGTTTTACCAAGGCCTGAGGTTCTAGTAGAGCATGACCGAATTCTTAGCTCTAAATATACTCTTCTAAAAAGCTTATAATCAAATCAAGTGCTTTTATCTTGGAAATATAGATCAAGGTCAGTTATCTTCAAAAAAATTCAAGTCATTTCTAACTTGATTGCATCGGGAACATGGATTCGGAGATCTTAGACTTAACATATAGAATTTGACCTTTTAAAAATAGGTCAAGGTCAGTGATATTCTTCAATAGACTTCAGGTCCAGCCATAAGTGGTATAAATTTGAGCAATGTAGATATAATCTTTCATGAAATATTGTACTGAATAGAATCTGACCTGGATAAAATAGGTCAAGGTCAGTCATCTTCAGCACACCTTTGGAGCATCACCAGATGTACACATATTATTAATTTGGAAAGCCTAGCTATATTCTTCATGTTATATCGTAATAAACAGTATATGACCTTGAAAAAATAGGTCAAAGTCAGTCAACTGGGATAGGCTTCTAGTCAATCACCAGTTGCATAAGCAATATGAATTTGGGAGACCCCAGCAAATACTAAAATTTGACCTTGATAAAATAGGTCAAGGTCAGTCATCTTCAGTACATGGCTGGACCTTTGCCAGATGTATACATAGTATTAATTTGGAAAGCCTAGATATATTTCTTCATAACAGACCATAATAAACAGTATATGACCTTGAAAAATAGGTCAAGGTCAGTCAACTGGGATAGGCTTCTAGTCAATCACCAGTTGCACAAGTAATATGAATTTGGAGACCCCAGTTTCCGTCCTTCATAAAATAAAGCAAATATTAAATTTGACCTTGATAAATACGCCAAGGTCAGTCATCTTCAATACACCTCTGGACCTTCACCAGATGTATACATAATATTAATTTGGGAAGCCCAGATATATTTCTTTATGTTAGACCATAATAAACAGTATATGACCTTGAAAAAATAGGTCAAGGTCAGTCAACTTGGATGGACTTCTAGTCAATCACCAGTTACATAAGTAATATGAATTTGGAGGCCATAGCTTCAATCCTTCAAAAAACATGGCAAATACTATAATTTGACCTTGATAAAATAGGCCAAGGTCAGTCATCTTCAGTACACCTCTGGACCTTCGCCAGATGTATACATAGCATTAATTTGGAAAGTCTAGCTTTATTTCTTCATGTTATATCATAATAAACAGTAAATGACCAATAAAAAATAGGTCAAGGTCAGTCAACTGGAATAAGCTTCTAGTAAATCACGAGTTGCATATATAATATGAATTTGGAGACCCTAGCTTTAATTCTTCCAAAAATATAGCAAATACTAAAATTTGACCTTGATAAAATAGGTCAAGGTCAGTCATTTTTAATAGGCTTCTGACCCGTCACCCAATACATATGTGGTATGAATTCACAATGCCTGGCTATAATTCTTCTTGAGATATCGTGTTCACAAGAAAGATGGACAGGCAGACGGACGGACAGACGGCCAGACGACGCTGACGACGACAATACCCTTCGGGCAAAATTTGCCCAAGGGGTAATAAAAATGACTAAAAACACTGTTTTATTCATCACACAAATTCTCGTCTAGAATTCTATCATCCAACGTTGTTAATTTGCATCCTTGTCTTGAAACTAGGGACTCCGAAATAAATGCCATTCTATACCACTACAATACAAATGCATTTCTACCATTACTCAAAGGCAATGTCGAGGTGCTGAAGTAGACCATGTTTTCTTGTAAAATAACTTCTCAAAACTGAAAGAAATATGGTCAATGAACTAAGTAATGTCCAAATAATATTTTCAAAGTTTTCCTGAAAAATAGATCTATTTTGCAAAATGGCCACAATAGCAATGTTTAATACTCACTCATAGACCCCTAAAAAGTGGGTTTTTCATCTGAGATGCAGGCATGACCTAAATCAACATTGGACACGAAAAGCAAGCCAAAGCTGCTTCCGGAGTAGCAGATTGCTCTCCCAGAGTTTCAATCCAAAATATTATCTATCTGTTTTTGAAAAAGATTTGAAAACAGCAAAAAATAAAAAAAACAAAAAAAACAGCCATAATACCAAGCTGACCCATAAGCACATAATACCTCATTAATGCCAGTTATTATGAATAGTTAAAGCATTACCCCAAATGTAAGCATAGGGAGAAGTTGACTACTGAAATGCACGGTATTACTGTCCCATCCTATGCAGGTATCCCAGTCACCTCTATTCAGCCACAATATCTGCTCAACTAACTTGATGTATGGCACCAGTAGTTGGGTGAGAAGAAGCTATATATCACACAGCTTTTCTTGAATTGGTATTGGCACTGTAGACCCAACCCAAGGTCAGTTTGGTCAACCTTGCTATTCAACTAACAAAGGCAGGAGAGGCTTACAGTAAATATTCATGAATGCTGATTTCCCAGGTGACTCCGGTCTATAAAATAGTATCTGACAGCACTCAGAGGAAAATATTTTGGGAAGCCGAGCATGCAGCCACAATTGTTTTTGATGGAAATCCATTCTATGAATGGAGGTAGGGTACATGTACATGCAAACTTTTCGGTACACAGCAATTTCTATCACGTTTAGCTTCTTGAAATTGGGGCATGCTAAGAACTGGCATACAGCATTCCAAACAGAGATGCATAGTGTGTCGAGTTGGAAATTCTAGGAACTCCATAGCATACTTTTTGGAACTCAGCAAACAAAGGATGGCTTATGCCATACCATGCAATAATGCATCCAGATCAGAACACTAAACTGGGCACAGTGTATCCCATTTGGATAACCAGCATATGCCATATTCCTATCAAGGAACTCAAGCCCCAATTTCAAGAAGCTCCCCAATCAATGATATATTAAAGAAGAAAATACAAACGTTTTTAGATTCTCCATTTCACATTTTATATTGGTTAAATAATGATAGAAATATCGATCTATCTCTACTTCACTTAATTTAATTTGAAGTATTTTCTCTGCTAGAAGCTTTTAAAAGTGGGTAGGCCTACCTCAAGCCCAGTTCAGATTTGCAAACTCCATCGCTTATCTTTCCTTGTGATGTCACATCAGACCAGCTGCCCGTAAACTGAATGTTGCAGGTACTGATGTCAGGCCAGGCGGTCTGGTGTGACATTAACAACAAACATCAAACAAGGGGAGATAAGCGATGAGAATTTCATTTCTGAAATCGGCAGGGCTTGAGATACCGACTTTGGAGCACTTTTCCAAAGTTATAACTGACAAAATACTTTAAATAAAACCCGACGAAGGGGATAGACTGATATTTCCATCATCAACTAGCTCATGAAGAATACAAAAAAAAGAAAAATATGATAAACCTTAGCATTTTATCTTTAACACTGGGCACAGAATTTGCTTTGAATTCTGCAATTATCATTCATAATTTGAATCGGGACAAAAAGAGGGTATGACAGACAGACAGACAGACAGACAGACAGACAATGCCATGCCATAATACCATAAAATGTCCAGTCAAAACGGACTAGCATACAACATACAAAACTCTGCCCTGTGCAGTAGATAGGCAGGAAGAAGGTTACGAACCACAGATGTACACTGGGAGTCACAGGTCAATTGGACCTGTCAGTTCACTCAGGCAAACCTGTTGTCTAAGAATTAAAGTGGGAAAGGAGGACTATCATTCATAATTTGCATTTACCCTTATTATTCTTGTGTACTAGACTTATATAGAAGTACCAGGAATCGAAGAGGTCAATCTCAGCCAAATTAAGTTCTCATTCATATAATTGGATAAGCTGCATGATAAATGTACAATTCCTGAAGAGCTATGTCGTCACCTCACACATGAAGTCATCAATAACACGAATACAGAATGGACAGAGTAAAATGTTTTACAATTAATATCACATTAACACCAGGGGAATTCCATGGAGGCAAAACAGACATCCATAATGCATTAATCTGTCTTTATTTATATCCAAATTCCAGGACACAAATACCTTCAAATAATTCCATGGGGAAGAAAGAAGTAAACTGATCTCGAGTCGATCCATGCCTTCATTCAGTTAAAAGAGAAATCTGGTTGGTTCAATTATTAACAAGTGCGAAGATAATGGGTAATGGCATGGGCCAAGTGAGTGTCCGAACATGCTGACGTGTTCATATTAATATTTCATATTTCCATGGAAATGTTTCAATAATGAAAGAGATGTTCGTCTTGTTTTCTCCACCTCGCTAGGAGACCATACACTCCATGAAACAATAATCTTCGGTTTGAATGTGAAGTTCTTGAATGATTCTGAACTACTTTGACATAATTAGAGCATATGTTACTATAGTACATGTACATGTATGATGGGGCAAAGTTACATTTCCACCAGTACAACAACAGGAATAAATTTGTGGTTCATATATTTTCTCTCCTGCCTATGTCTACAGCATAGGGCAGATTTTTATCTATTGATAACTGGTGTAAATATGCATAAAATTATCCTAGTCCAAGAAAGGACCATTAGATTTACATTGATAATTCTGGCAAATTTAGATGAAAAATAGTCCCGTTATCTTTGATTAAAAATATTTCCTATGCTGTAGAAATGGGCAGGAGTAGAAACATACGGACCAAAAATGTATGCCTGGAGTCACAAGTCAATGTACAGTGAACCTGTTGGTGTGCCGAGTCAAACTTTTGTCTAAGGATTAAAAACAATTGAATCAGGAAATGGGAATAGTCAGATATTTAATTTAATAGGAAAGAAGTTTGACCATTGATACTATGATACAGGATTGTATACTGATTTGGGTCTGCCTTTTGTGTAAGATTCTATTCATAAGGGGCTTTTTAAAACTAGGAGTAAATCGACTAGAAACCGGTAACATTAGATTTTATAGCACCAACACTTGTTGAACCGCAAGTTATAATCTCTACACATGGAGGATGAGAAGCGGAGTCGACACACAGGGGATCGTGGATGGAACTATAATTACGTTCATTTAATTCATATTTGGAGCATTTGAATTCCTTCATCAGCTCATCTCCTCTAAAGCATCTCTCGGTTTTTTAATCTTTGCGAACAGGACATATTAACAATTTTACTGAGCATCCATGTCACATCACATGTTATAAGCAGGGAGGCAGTGGCCAATGACTTCTAGCTAGTCTAACTGAAGAGTACATTTGCTTCTGATATTACTGAAAACCCATCCATCTAGACTCATCGTTGTGACCAGACAGATTACTCTCCCTTGTTTCACAACCCTTACATGAAAGATCCATACTTCATGTACGGATCATGAGATAATGTATATAATACAATAGCCAAGTCTGAGCAAAATGAGTTCAGACCCAGGGCTTTTAATGCATCTAACACCAAGTCTTGACTCGACACCAAGTGAACTCTTTGTCCCATAGTGGTGCCTCTTTCTGAACCACAGTGTGGATGCTGGAGATCTCATAGCCATATTTTTGCAACTCTGTGTATGTAGTACCACTGAGTTGCACAACCTTATAAGATGGACTCAAGTATCATTGTTTTCTTCATGCCCAAACATGACAAAAATCAACAATTAAATGGCATCAAAGGAGATGGTAAAACAATATTTTGTGGTACTTTCACATGGAAAAGCAGATGTGATCTAGCATAGTTTTAACAAGTTAAACTAATGAATTTTTGAATTTGTCCAAGGTGTCAAGTGGCATCAGTCCCTATGAGGCGTCAAGTGGCATCAGCACGAATGAAGAATCAAGTGCCATCTGTCTCGATGAGGCACCAAGTGGCATCAGTCCCGATAAGGCATCAAATGGCATCAGTCCAAATGAAGCATCAAGTGGCATCAGTCCCAATGAGGCATCAAGTGGCATCAGTCTGATGAGGCATCATCAAGTGACATTAGTCCTGATGAGGCGTCGAATGGCATCAGTCCTGATGAAGCATCGAGTGGCATCAGTCTTGAATGGGAATCAAGTGGTGTCATCACTGGGCAATGGCCATAAAGTTGGTATTCCTCCAGTGCCCACTCTGACAAGCTCAGCCAGACATGCACCCTCTGCTTTAAAAATGTACAGATCATTGCAGACGGTTGTACTCTCGTTCAAAAGCAGGTTGACACCAGGCATGAAGAAGCATGGCAAGCTACTCTTCTCAATGGATGTTTCTAAATACTGCACAATGCGTCTTGCCCAGTCGATGGTCACTTCTTTGGATGTCTCGTCAGCTGGAATTTGTAAGGTTTCATCCGAGTCTTCCATAGCGGCTTCAAGACTGTGCAGAAAACATGTTTTCAGTATGTAAGTTGACAACAGGCTTTCGACCAGTGAATCAAATCGATCATCAAATACTTGGGGCATATAGAGAGTGTCTCGTAGCGCCTTTACCAAGGAAAACCCTTTTCTCACGGCGGCAGGCAGGGCCATTATAACAAGGGCCTCAACTTTCGCGACCGAGATTCGGAAAAAAGTATTCCAGTCTCGAACAAATTCTTCACTAGGTGTTTTCAAAACGACATCTAATTCACGGTTTTGTGATGGTTTTGGGAGAAGTTTGCTGTCCAGCTTGATTGAACGTGGCGTAAAGTTTTCTGGCAAAATTGAGGGTACAATGTCTACTTCCACTAACATGTCCTTATAAAGGGGCCCAACCCATCTAAATGACAACTGGCTTATAGATCCTTTATCTATTTTCAGATATTTCCTTATGTAAAGGCTGTTGTGATGTGGGACTTCGTCTTGCAGTAGTATTCCATTGAGAACATTGTAGAATTCTTGTATAACCTTCCGACCATCCAAATAACCATGCTCCTCAACAAACTGTACAAACTCGCTCTCTTGCATATCTTCTTTCAAACGAAATCGTACGAATCCGCTGCCACTGGCACTGGAACCCTCTTCAACCAAAAAAGCTTGGCTGAAATTGATGAGACGCCAGTTGTAGTCAAATTCGCCTGGGATCGTCGTCTTTGTTCCCTCGTTCCAACTTCCTGCCAAAGTAACCTCGCATTTAAATAATGGATAATGTGCATTTATTCTCTCAGAAACATTCACCAACAGTTCCTTCACCGCCATTGCGACTTCATGATTTTCCTCGGTTTCCTGGTAGAGTGCCATATTGGCAGGTGCAGATTTCAATAGGAGCTTGACAAAAGTTTGTAAAGCTGCCTTGTGCTCGTGTAAATGTATTTTCCATGGCGTCATGTCCATCACTTTCTCTTCATTGTATATTGTCATCAGGAAGGGACATTCTGGATATAAATAATCTTGTCCGCTGCATTCGTTATCTGACCAATCAGATTCACCATCTTCCATTGAATCAGAGTTATCTGAACTGGAGTGATCAGAATTCTGCGCATCATCCTGTTCATTCGCGAATGGAGTGGAAAATTGCCGCAGTTTCTCAACCCCAATCTGTGTTTCCAGCTTATCTGAACTCACATCATCAATGTTCTGTTCATTGTTCTCTTCATTTACAAATGGAGTCGAAAATTGCTGTATTTTCTCAAGCTCTGTCTGAGTATCCAAGTTATCTGAAACCCCATCATCAAAATTCTGTGCATCTGTCTGTTCATTTGCGAACGGAATCAGAAATTGCTGTGTTTTTTCAACCTTTGTCTCAGTATCCAACTTATTCGAACCCCCACCATCAAACTTCTGTGTATTGTCCTGTTCATTTGCGAAATTTGGAAATTGTTGCCATTTCTCAAGCATGCTCTGAGTATCCAAGTTATCTGAACTGCCATCATCATAAGTCTGTACATCTGTTTGTTCGTTTGCCTTTAAAGTCTCAAGTATGTGCTTAGTTGAAAGCTGCGAGAGAAGTGGATCTGGATCAGCAGGTATCGGTGGGTATACCTCTCTGTCGTAGATGATTCCAAGTTCTTCGTACACATTAGTGTGCTTCAAGAAGCATGCAAGATCAGGCACAGTTTTACCTGTGTGATCTTTAATGTCGAGTCTTGCCCCTTCGCTATTCAACCTCCTGATCACCAGTGGTTCAAGGTACCACACAGCCCAATGTGAAGGCGTTGAACCAAAATTATCCTGCATATTTATGTCTGCATTTTTAGATGCGACATCACAGAAATCCATGAGCGCATCAAAAGTGGCCGTATCAATGGTGGCTCTGTGTAGCGCCGACTCGCCAGTTTTGGTACGTTGATTTGGGTCTGCTCCCAGCTCCAATAATAGTTTGACTACATCGGTGTTTCGTTCTCTTACTGCGTAATGCAAGGCTGTTAATCCCGCACCATCGGTATCATCAATATCAACTCCATTCTCAACGAGGTAGGAAATGACACTCAGTACGTCAGACTTCTTTGGATATTCATCCTCAGGTTGTCTGTACGGAACGAAGACGGTCGGAAGTACCGACAAATGGAGTGGACTTAATTTTGCTTTATCTTTGATGATGATGATTGCACCTTTTTCCTGTAGTATTTTAAAGGCAGTCTTGTTTGTGTACTCTGAACTTGCTGTATAATGCAAAGCAGTTCTCCCAAACGAATCCAACTCGTTGATATCACATCCATGTTGAAGTAAGAGATCTAGGGATTTTTCAAACTCCGTTCCATTCGGTTTTCTCACTACCTGGTGGATAGCTGTTTGCCCTTTCATATCCTTCACACTCACCTCGATACCGTTATCGAGCAAATATTTTATACTGGGGTAGCAGCATGCTGAAGCCGCAGAATGAAGAGCGGTTCGCCCTAAATGATCTTGAAGGTTGACTGGAATTCCATTCTGCAACAAACGGGTTAGAAATGCGACACATAGGTGGTCCATATCTTCTGATCTTGCGTCACCGTCTTCTGCACAGGAATGAACTGTGGAAACAAAATGAATCAATGACATCCCGCTTGCTGATTGTTGTCGAAAATCATCACAAGCGTCTAACGAATCAAGCAGTGTATCTTGACTGAATTTGTAACCCCAGCGCATGAAGTTGTCTAACATCTTTGTAAGTGGAGTTTCGCCAGTCTTGTTCTTATGGTTCTTTACTGCGCCATATTCGAATAGCAATTTCCGTATCTCTGGAGGAGTTTCTTTATAGATAGCGGAAAATAAGGGCGTATCTCCATCCTCATCTTCCAGATTCACATCTGCACCATGTTCCAGTAGTATTTTGACGATTTTGACATTGTTCAGTCTCACAGCGGAATGCAAAGGACCTGCTCTTCCATCTACGAGATTGTTCGGCGAGGTACAGTTTGGGTCAGCACCTTGATCCAACAAACATTGTGTTTCATCTTCAGAATGACTCCTGATTGCACGGAATAACTTCACATTGATATCTTCATCCAATACATTAGCTGCCATGTCCGCAGAAGCATCCATCATGGAACTCCTGAAATGCGATAATATTAATATAAATTAATGATATATATTTCCATTTAAAGTAAAAGAAGCAAAAAGAACTAAATTTTAAAACTTGAGAATGGAAACGGGTTCTGGTACAGTAAATATACATGTACATGAAAATGGAATAAACAGAAGTGAATGCTTTATGTGTACAGTAATGCCTCTAATGATTCAATTACAGGATGTGAAATTTCCCACCATAAAATCTGGGTACGAGCAAATTTGTTAGAACAGGAAGTTGAAGTCAATCGGGTGAATTGTTCTCACGATACTGAGTTCACATAATGTAGGACAGACAGAATCCAAGATGGTCAATGCCAGCCATCTTGAATTACATACTACCTCAATGAAAATCAATACCAATGGCCATCTATGATGTGAAGCACCTTCTCAAGTTTAAAGTCAATCAGATGAATTGTTCTCACGATTCAATGTTCACAAGATGCGGGACGGACGAAATCTAAGATAGTCAATGGCAGCCATCTTAGAAAGATGGTCAATGGCAGCCATCTTGGACTACGTACCTCAGTGAAAATCAATACCAATGGCCATCTAACTGATGTGAAGCACCTTCCTGAGTTTGAAGTTGATTGGTAGAGTTGTTCTCAAGATATCGTGTACACAAGATGCGGGACGGACAGAATCCATCATGGTCAATGGCAACCATCTTGGGTTACATACTACATCAATGAAAATCAATACCAATGGCCGTTTAACTGATGTAAACGCCTTCTCGAGTTTGAAGTCGATTGGTCAAATTGTTCTCAAGATATTGCGTTCACAAGATGAGGGACGGAATCCAATATGGTCAATGGCAGCCATCTTAGATTACGTACCTCAGTGAAAATCAATACCAATGGCTGTCTAACTGATGTGAAGCACCTTCTCAAGTTTGAAGTTGATTGGTCAAATTGTTATCGAGGTATCGTGTTCACAAGATGTGGGACGGACGGAAGGATGGATGGCTAGCAGTTCCAAGTCCTCCCACCACTTTGTGGCGGAGGACAATAATTTTATGTAAGTTTGCAACAATGGATATCAAGATGTTTGTTGCTCAGAGAATCGAAAAGTTCATATTTGATGTCGAGTTTTCCACAGATTTACACCCCAAATTTACATCTTCTCCATTGACTGTTGTTATTTTAATATGTGTTTGGACTATATTATTAAACTACAGGCATCTGTCGGTTTGAAGACCATCAGACAGATTTCATTATAAAGGGGGCCAAAGACACTATTTTTTTCTCAAGCCCTAAATTTAGTGAAACACTTGCAGAATCATTCTGAGTTTCATTCTAAATGAAAGTATATGGATTGTAGATATAGAATACATAAAATGTTTGCAATATACAAACAACTTTTCAAAATAATTTGGTAAGAAAATATCGAATTGCTGTGTTGTAGGACAGACGAAAATCCCACTTTTCTGGGAGACCAAATTGCAATGCCATAGAATATATTATATCTGTATTGTTTTCAGCATTGAAATGTTCCAAAATATTGATATGGGGTGGAATTGTGATTTAAAGTTGAACTGCAATCATTGTAGTGTACAACAAAGCAAAAAAAAAAATTTTACAAGTAAATTTTCTGTTATTAAGCTAAAACTTACCTCACTTCCACTCTTTGCATTTCTTGTCTACAGGAAATATCACAGTAAGAATTTAAATGACACAGTTATCTCCCCTGCTAGTCACCTGATTGCATAGCTACCCACAATTCTACTTCCTTCTTGTTCCACTGCGATACATGGTCTGGATGTATCATAGCGGGGAGGTTGGGTGGGCATCACTGGAAGTGAGGTAAGTTTTAGCTTAATAACAGAAAATTTACTTGTAAAATTTTTTTGTTATTTGCGCTGAAAATTTACCTCACTTCCACTCTTTGCAAAGAATGCCACCGTAAGGTAGGTGGGCAAACTGATACAATCCGTGGTAGTGATAAATGCCATACATAGTGACTAGTTCAAAGTAGAAATCATAGATCTTCTACCTCACAGAGGATCCATGAAATCATACAACAGTAATAACCTGTATGCCTATGGTACACAGGGAACCTCTGTTGCTACTCTGACTTCAAGGCTGAGATGCAATATACGCCCCCCCCTTTTTTTCGAAAGGGGCCGAGAGAAAAAATGCACTCACCCGCAAGCAGGGTTACAACTGTACGCCCGGACTTTTGTAGCTATATTGCTGGCCTCGGTCCCCCTGACACCCGCTGTGCGGTCACAAGTGGGCCGATAGAATAGAGGTCGTTACATGCCAACGTCATGTCCCGGAGATAGTAGGAGGCAAATGTCGTGTTTGACCTCCAGTAGCACGCCCTCATAATGTCAGTCACCGATCTGTTGGACCATAGAGGCCATGATGCCGCTAATGCCCTAATCTCGTGACCCGAAACGTTTACAAGCGCGGCTTGCCTATCAGTAGCCGTGGAGTACGCTAGCCGAATCGTATTTTTGAGCCAACTCGAGATAGTGTTTTTACTTATTTCTTGTTTGGCTTTGGGATCGAAAGGGATAAACAAACGCCTCCTTCCCGCTCTGATCTCCTCTGTACGATTCAGGTAACACGCAAGAGCCCGAACCGGACACATTAACATGTCTGATTCAAGACCGGACGAAAGGAAATCAGATAAGGCTGGAATTGTGAACTCTCGAGATATGGAATCGTAGAGGGCTTGATTCTTGGCCACAAACTCAGGAACCGTTGTGAGAACTACCTTGCTCCAGTTCCTAGAGTGTCTGATGTTCCTTTTATCGAGCGCATGCAGCTCTGACACCCTAGCTGCTGAAGCAAGAGCCAACAAAAACGAAGTTTTGTATGATAAATATTTTAGCTCAATAGCTTCTATTGGCTCGAAAGGTGGCTCTCCCAATTGCCGAAGTACTAAGGCTAAGTCCCACTTAGGTAATTTCGGAACAGCCGACTGACCAGTTATCTTGTATGACTTGATTAGTGCAGATAAGTTTGGATCAGTCGAGGGATTAATCCCAGTACCCAGTAGAATAGGTTGAGCAATGGCCGCTCTATAACCTTCTACCGTAGCAGGCACCAGGCCCCTATCCCTGAACAGGTACAATAGAAACTCTGCTATCTCAGGGATAGTTGCGCAGGATGGATTAATATCCCTCTCTCCACACCAAAGATCGAAGATTGCCCACTTTGAGTTGTATACAGCGGAAGAGGACGGTCGAATAGATTGTGCCATTCGGCGCCCAACCTCCGCTGAAAATCCCGCCTGAGCGAAGTGCTGCTTGAGCACTTGCACACGTGGTAGTGGAACAGTCCTGGTTGGCTGTGGAATGTCGACGTTCCGGGCTGGCGCAGTAGATTGTGCCATACCGGAAGCTGTCTTGGTACATCTACCAGAAGATCCAATAGTTCCGGGAACCACGGCCTTGCTGGCCACCACGGAACAATCAGGTAAACGACACACATGTGTTCGCGGATCTTCTGAAGTACCTTCGCTAGGATAGCTGGAGGAGGGAACGCATATGCTACCATCCTTGACCAGTCCTGCGATAGTGCGTCCACTGCATATGCCGTCGGATCCGGAACCGGCGACATGAACAGGGGCAGTAGATTGTTGCGCCGAGTGGCGAACAGATCTATGTGTGGCATCTCCCAGACATGAGCTATTTGTTTTAGTATGTCTGGGTGAAGTTGCCACTCCGTGGGAATTATCTGATTCCGTCGTGAAAGCGAATCCGCTAAGACGTTCAGTACCCCCGGGATGTGCCTGGCCAACACCGATATGTTGTTGTCCCAACACAGACCGAAAAAGATTTCCGCTTGGCTTTGTAATAGCGGAGATCTCGTCCCCCCCTGCTTGTTGATATAGGACACGACTGTTGTGTTGTCCGTCGCAACTAGCAGGTTCTTGTCGGTCAATACGCTCACCCACGTGCGGATGGCATGTGTCACTGCCATAAACTCCAACACGTTTATATGGTACGAGCGTTCCTCGATTGTCCATAACCCGGATGTCGACTTGGACTCGAGGTGGGCTCCCCATCCTTCCATAGATGCGTCCGTGAACAGGTGATGTGACGGACGAAACGGAAGTAGGGACACACCTGGCATAACGTTGAGTGGATCCAGCCACCATTGGAGGCATTGTTTGACTAGTGGTGTTATAGGAATCCACGGATTCAACTGCCTTTCGACCCATTCGTGATTGAAGTAAATCATTAAGGGACGAAGCTGCAACCGCCCTCTTGGTGTTACGTCCTGTGTTGACGTCAAGAGGCCGATTATCGCAGCAAAGTGTAAAGCCCTGGCTTGAGATAACTTGAGGAACTGAGGTATCTTCGCTGTTATCTTTTGCCATCGATCTTCTGGGGGTTTGGCGAGAGCTCGTAGCGTATCGTATTCCACCCCCAGAAATTTGCGCCTTTGTGAAGGAATCAGCTCTGATTTCTCTTCGTGTGGGATGTATCCCAGAGAAGTCAACATCCTTAAGACAAACTGGGTGTCTAGGATTAACTGCTCCTTGCAGGCATTCCTTAGCAGGGAGTCGTCGATATAAAAGTGGTACTTTATACCTAGACTGTGCAGGAATTGTGCCACTGGTGTAAACACTCGTGTGAACACCCAAGGGGAAGTGGATAGGCCGAACGGAAGCACTTGAATTTGGAAGCGTCGTTTGCCGACCATGAATCTCAAGTACTTCCTGTCCCCCGGATGTATCGGGATATGCAGGTATGCATCCCTTAAATCCAGAGAAGTCAGCCATTCCCCTTGTCCGAGTACCGACCGGATAGACCGGAAGGACTCCATGCGGAAGTGTGGCGGTGGAGTGAGGTAGTCCTTGTTGAGGCGCTTTAGGTTTATAACCATGCGCATCTCGGACGTGTCTTTCTTGGGGACCAGAAAGACCGGCGAATAGAACCCGGGTGACGTGTCCGAAACCGGAAGCTCTATTACAGCTGCCTTCTCTATCAGCTTGTCCACAGAGGACTGTATCGCTGATAGATGACCCGTTCGTAATGGTATACGAGACGGAAGGGGATGAGCAGTCAAGGGAGGAAGCGTGTCGAACAATAGGCGATAGCCGTATCTGATCGTTCGAATGACCCACGCTTCCGTCCCGATCCTTATCCAGTTCCTCCAAAACAACTGCAGCCTTCCCCCTACCGGAAGGTCTAGTTGCTGGGGAACTGGAAACGTTATGTCTCGGTGTTCCCGCCATACCGGAAGCCACCCGGTACGGCCCGAGACATCAGGAATCCTTCTTTGACTGCTTAGATTTCCCCTTACCCTGCTTCTTATGGCCATAGGTCGATACTCTTGGCTCTAAAGAAGTAGGCGCTTGGTTATGCTGTTGGCCGGAAGCACCCTTATTAGCCTTGGAACTAGGCGGGTTCTTCTTAGCCTTCTTCGCCTTTGGACCCGACCCGGAAGCCATAGGTCTTTTAGACGAAGCACCGGAAGCAACTGACCTGTCATGCTCTATACGATCCATTTCAGGTCGAACTTCGGCAACAGCATCACCAAACAGTAAAGAAGGAGCCGTAGATGTCTCTAGTAGACTCCTCTTTACAGCTTCCGGTGTGTAACTATGCATAAAAGGAATGAAGGCCTTTCTCCTTAAATACACTAGCATAGAAGATAGATAGGCATTGTGTACCAGTAAATCTTCTACAGCACCGGAAGCAATCTTCTGGTAGTCAAGAACGAGGTTTATACCCTCCTGTAACTGTTCTTGACTCTCCGCGCCCGACAGCGAAAATAAACCATCCTTTATGGCTTTAAGAAACCAGTCAAGGTGATTCGTAATCGCCACTCCTTGTCGAGCAGTTTCCTCAAGTACTGCGGCCTGTTTGTTCGTGCAAGGAACATCCGGATTACTAGGCACTTTAGTATTGCTAGAGCATAAATACTGAAAGTCGCCGTTCACCTCTGCAGACCGGAAGCTAAACGGTGAGTTATGTACGCCGTAACTTCGTGTGTTTGGCTTCTGTACTGGGAACGGACCAGAAGATCCTGCAGGGCGGAAGCGAGCTTTTGGTCTCAACCTTATAGCACGTTCCTCCTGCGTAGTGGGTTCTGCTAACGTTCTATGGAATAAATGGCAGATAGAATGAATAGCAGTTGAGGCCGGAAGCGTGGTAGCCGACCTCGTAACCCGGTTTGACTCTCCTGATTCAGTTTCAATATCCCCCGCATGTGGGACCGGAAGCTGCATATCAGGAATTAAGTCATAGATGCCGGAAATAAGTTCATAATATTTCCTAGCATCCGGATCAGTATTGGTAGGTTCATTCAATTCAGATCTACCGTACTGGTCCCTATCCACTTCCATAGCTTCCGGGGCTTCCTGCCAGGAGGGAGTATTGGAAGGGATAGTCCTCGACAAATTAGCTTCCGGTTTCCTAGACTGTTCAGTCAAAACCGGAAGCAGTGGCGTACTACTTCGGAATTGACTGGTCATCATCTCTCTCAATTCCTTCATTTCCTCACGTTGCTGTTCCATACCGCGCAGTATGGCAGCCAAAGTGGGATCAGTCACTTGAGAGTGGACCGGAAGCAAGGCCTGACGAGGTGTGTTCACACTCAAGGACCCTCCAGCTGGACGTGAGCACGGCCACTGTAAAGGTCGGTGAACGGGCATACGAGGTCGTAAACCGGAAGCACGTATAGGAGGACGCATCATACGATAAATTCCCGGTCCCGTACCTCGAACACCACCGGAAGCAGATATCTGACCTAAGCCACGCAAGGGCGAAGGTAGACCAGCAACCGGATGCCGCATAATTTGAACTGGTCTGATTGAGGGTTCTTGATAACGCAACTCAGACACAGGCAAAAAATTTGACATATTATGGGTACCTGAATACATACCATACTGCCGTTGTTGCGGGAACCTTAATCTCTGGTGGCCCAGAAGGCTCGTAGACACAAACGTCTCGGCAAGGGAACGAGGAAGGCCACCAGAGTAACCGGAAGCAGGTTGAGAAAATTCAGACAAACCGGAAGCAGCAGTTAAAGGCGTAACTGAGCGACCGGGAAGTCCAGGCCTCGACAGCGTCGAGGAAGGTATTTTCCCAACCCCGGACCCAAATGAAAATTTAACATTAGGCTCCTCACTGGTGCTGCCCAAGTTTTCATAATCATAAGTTGACTCCGATCGAGCGATCGGAGTCCCCTGGCTTTCCCACGCTAAGCCTGGGTCCGTCACCGATTTCCCTTCATCGTCACATCCAGGCGTCCGCTCAATAGGAATCTCCACTTCCACAGTTGTCGTCGTACCAGATTCCATATCCTCGATTACTCCTTCCACTTGTACCAACCGGGTCGATCCCTTACCTGATTGACCCTTCACCTGGCCTGAAATGGAAGCATCGTGAGCGGGGGGGGCGTTTGTTTATCTTTATTTACATCCAATAGGCTGACTAATGAAGACCCAGCTACTGAACTAACAAACCCCCTAGACTCCTCGCCTACATTAGTACGAGGAGACTGTGCTACATACGTCTCGTTTGCGAGATTGGCAGGCATAACGACACCATTCCCTTCGTTAGCTGCCAGAGAACCGGCCAGATAAACCTGGAATATGCCGGGCGCCCACACAATACACTCTTCACAGGCCGTGTCCCATGTACAGATTCTACCCTGGCGGCATGGCGGACACACTGAGTGAAGGTCATAACTAGGCTTGTCACCTCCACAAGACATGCATGACATTTGAGACATATTTTGAGCCATTTTTACGCTGATAACTTAGAGAATACTTCCCAAAGGGCTTCTTGCAGAAAATCAGACGTCTGAGGTAATCCAACTGTGAGTAGTTTCGCTAGAAAAGGCACTTTTTCACGGAGTTGACAATGTTTACTTCCAGCCCTACGAAGCAGTAGAACAAGAAGGAAGTAGAATTGTGGGTAGCTATGCAATCAGGTGACTAGCAGGGGAGATAACTGTGTCATTTAAATTCTTACTGTGATATTTCCTGTAGACAAGAAATGCAAAGAGTGGAAGTGAGGTAAGTTTTCAGCGCAAATAACTGGTGAAAATACAATATCTTGATCAATTTCCAAGGTTGTCCGTCCACATCTGTAATGTTAGCACCTCTATGGAATTTGGTCATCTGTATCATACAATACTATCATCTCATACTTTTAATGAATTTGGTACGAAAAATGCTTATGTGTGGCTGATTCGGTACATAAAATCAACCAAAATATTTAAAAAGTAAATAAAAAATAAGGTTTTCAAAAACTGCTAACGTGACTCAAAAGAATGTCCGTCCACAATTAAAGTCACGTTAGCAACAACATTGTTCAAGCTATACTCTATTCTATAACAGTTAGTCAACATTTCATTGTAAGTCTGTATTTCCCACACAGCACTTCCACTAACAATGTAATTGATGAGTCATGTTAAGTGCAATTGAATGTGAAAATTCAATTTGTTTTGTGTCCGTCCACTTATGTAATGTTAGCAACTGAGTAACGTTAGCAATACAACTAAGTAGGATTTACGTAAATTTTGTTGCAAATACAGGTCTTTCTTATGTTTGCTTGGCAGAACTGACAAAGTGAGCAGAGTTGGTTGATAATAGCAGTCTGCAGTATTTATTTTTGCAGCTAAATCATCAGTTTATAAGGTGTCTGTCTGAATATAACATTAGCAATGTTAGCAACACTAATATTCGATTTTTCACATGCTCAAAAGAAATTTCCTCCTGATTTCTTTCTGAAATCATCTAGTTTGCGACAAGCATCTTTTCAGCAAAAAAAGAAATGTTTCTGACGATGTAATGTTGCTAACGTTACTGTTTGTCCGTCCATAGCATCATGTTAGCAACCATGTTAAATCAAACTTTTACTAGAAAAACTATGCGCCATCTGCATGAAATGCTTTGAATAGTTTAAAAAGCATTGTGGAAGCTAAGAATTAATTTTCAGTTGTGTGTGGTCAAAACGTCACTTACACAGAAAACCTTTGGCAAACCTTGTGTCCGTCCTATACCCGTTCTTTGCATTTGCTGGGTACTTTTTGCATTGAAAACTAGCTTTCCCGCTATTCCGGATGATCATGGACTGCTGGAGTGTTCATTCAATTATACTACATTGCATTAAGAGAAACATTTAGCTCCTGCTTAGTCAGAGCAGCAGAACACAGCCCTCCTGCAGTGATCTGCAGAGAAACTATCAGATGGAAGGGGGGCAACAAAATCTATTCTAGACTTTCTCACAACCGACCAATTATCTCAAAACTTTCACAAAATCAGACTTAAACCATCATTGTCAAGGTAACACATGCAAAGCATAAAATAGTGTTTATTTTTCAATGTTGAGGGCCACGTTTTGGCCACCATTATACTGAAATCTGTCATCAGTGAAGAACCTGGAAATGTTTTAACAACTATTAATTGGGTAGTACTACCGATATGTATAGCAAACACTTGATGGGTCAGTCGACAATGAAATTTCATATACAGTACATATAGCTTTCAGTGGACGACTTTCTGCTCATACATAAAACCTTGCTTTGAGTGACTCTCTGGTTTGTTTTTATTTTTTTAAATTTTCTCATACATATGCGATGAAAGATTATTCCGTTTGATTTCTGGTTGTTTTTTTTTGTGTGGGGGGGGGGGGGTCAAGATTCAATAGGTATTATTATTTCACTAGGAAACTAGGTTAGCTGTGTGTACATAACTGTACATGCAGTTTGCATGAACTACATTTATATCGGTTCCTCGATTTATGTCCGGTTTGTCACACCCAAATTGATACTTCCTTCCCTTTGATGTTTTTGTGACTTAAATTATTACCACATGGGGACTTTTAAATAATAACTCTTTAAAAAAGACTTAGGAAATATGGTCAATTTTCCAGAATGTATCACTTACCGTTTCAAAGTACTGACACACAGTGTGATTTAATGTATACTGTCATTGTATATTTATATCTTGATGTGCCAGTTATACATGCTGTATACATTTAACTTCCTTGACGACAAAATAATGTCAGAGCCCAAGCTGGGATCAGTGTAATGACCCATACAGTGAGGGATATTTTTTATTATGCATATACATATGTCCCTAGTACTGTAAAAACTCTGGCATGCACATGTAATGGAGTACCTTCACATACCTTGACTTCGTGTTCACTGATTGACTGGAACCGGAGTAACACTTTATCTCCGACAATGCATTGATCTGCTCTCAGTCACTGTTTCCAATAGAGCTACATTGTCCTTAGACTGGATCCAGCCCCTGTTTCATAATATATTTTAAACGGGAAACAAGAGGAAGTAACTCTGCCTATTACGAAATGCTTGAAACAGGGACTGGACGGAACGTCACAAGGGAGCTAACTTTGCAAGAAAAAATGCACAATATACTGTTCATTTTTTGTCACCAATGAAAACTCCGTATTCTGATCCCGCCCCCAACTCAAAGGATTTGATTGGTTCGTTCATATACGCACGCTGGAAGCAATGCGTTCATGTGACGTCAACAATGAGAATGACGTTACTACCATGACCTCAACAATGGGAATGACGTTACTGCCGAGACGTCACAGTATGGCATTAGAATGAAATTGATACAAATGTTGCGACCGAAGGTAAAAACATGTCAATCGTCCAGACTAACCACGCCTCCAGATGGAATCTTTACACAACGAAACCCATCAAATCGTCCAGTCTCTATTTTAAAAATAATTTTTTCATTTTTTTTTTTTTCGTTCTATTTATTTATTTATCAAACATATATATTTATTAAAGATCATTTTATTATTATTAAATAGTACATATGAAATAGAGACAGTCTACATTGTCCTGTGCATTAAAGTTCACAAAATGGCCGACACTGCCCGGCAGAGAATAAGGTCTTGCAACATTGAAGATCAAATTATTGAAAGTTGTACCTTCACACTCCTGTGATGTAATTAATATCTGCCAGACTCTGAAATAATGCACAAATTGAGCAGGAAAACTACAATTTTGGAATATTAATACATCTGACTGATAGAGGTCCAGTCTCTTACTTTTTATACGCCCGCCCAAAAGGCGGACGTATTATGTGATGGCGGTTTCCGTCCGTCTGTCCGTCCATCCGTCCGTCTGTCCGTCCCCCGTGTCCGGTCTATATCTGGAACAGTTTTCTATTTACAGTTCCAATTTTTGGTGAGTGGATACCCTACGGGGAGACGATGTGTCGCGTACCAAAATGAAGGTTGAGGTCACGGGCCTAAAAAACAGGAAATCATTGAAGTGTTCGTGTCCGGTCTATATCTGTGAACGTTTTCTATACACAGTTGCAATTTTTTGTGAGTGGATACGCCAGGTGGAGACGATGTGTCGCGTACCAAAATTGAGGTCGAGGTCAGAGGTCAAAGGTCACTGTTGCCAAAAATCAGGAAATCATTGATCGTTGACAGCTTTCTATCTACAGTTCTAATTTTTGGTGAGTGGATGCCCTAGGGGAGGGACAATGTGTTGCATATTAAATGTAGGTCAAGGTCAGAGGTCAAAGGTCAGTGTGATCGAAAAGTCAGGAAATCATTAAAAATTTCTAATTTTTTGTGAGTGGATTTAATAGGCGGAAATGAAGTGATGCATACCAAAAATTAGGTCAAGGTCAAAGGTCACTGACCCCAAAATTAGGAATTTTTTAGAAATAACGTTTTTTGTGTCAGTAGATACATTAGAGGGACACAATGTGTCACATACCAAAATGTAGGTCAAGGTCAAAGGTCAAGGTCGCTGTGACCCCAAAATCGTGAAATTGTTAAAAATCATGATTTTTTTTGTGTCCATTGAGAAATTGAGGGGAGACGGTTTGTCATGTACCAAAATTTAGGCCACGGTCAAGGTCAAGGTCACTGTGACCCCAAAATCAGGAAATTATTAAAACTCATGATTTTTTTGTGTGCATTGATAGATTGAGAGAAGACGATGTGTTGTGTACCAAAATTGAGGTCAAGGTCAAAGATCAAGGTTACTGTGACCCCAAAATCAAGAAATCATTATCATTAAAAGTCACATTTTCTTATGCCTGTTGAAGACGAGGTCGTGTAATGCGATGTTGCGTTCTGTCCATTCATCCATTAACATTTGTTACCCCTCAGCCATAGGTCTTGTCGTTGCCATGTACGTCCGTCCGTGCGTCAACATGTTCTTGTCCGCTGAATATCTGCAGATCTATGAAGTCGGGCCCGACCAAACTTTGGTGAGAGCTTCCTGAATGTTGACAATGGTGGCTATGATGATTTCATGATTTTTATGCCCATCAACATGTTCTTGTCCGCTGAATATCTGTAGATCTATCAAGTCGGGCCTGACGAAACTTTGGTGAGAGCTTCCTGAATGTTGACTGATGAAATGATTAGATTTTCAGATGGTTATAATTATTTCATGATTTTTTATTTTTTTATTATTTATTGATGGTTTAGCTTTTGCACTATTATCTATGCCCATCGGGAACCCTTGGTTGCATGTTTCATTGTGAATTTTGAAGGTTCCCTGATACAAGAAAGATTCTCATTGAATGAAGGACAACATTTTTCTTTAATTTTGCTATTAAATCATTCTATTCTACATCATATGTTTTATCCTAAAACTTTTGCATGAACCATATTTGTGTCCACACATTTAACTGGTACAACATTTTTATCAATTTTTATTACCAAACATGTTACTGTACCTTTGAAATTATTTAAAACGAGTGATTAGGAGAGCCCATTTTTAGCCGGACTCTGGGCAATTTTGAACCAGTTTGCATACCTGAAGTTTATGCCCCCCCCCCCCAAAAATGATAAGGGTGGGCCTGTGTCAATCAGTGTGTTTACTTGTAATCACACTTGTGCAATGCATAAATTGCCACTGATAAAGCTACACTTTCTTGCATGCTGTAATCCCAGCACACCACTCGCATGAAACCTATGTCTCTTTTATATGGTGTCCAGGAATTTTTTTCAGGTTCCGATCCCAAACTCCCAGTTCCTTCTCGTAATTCATTATTGAGGGTCCAATTTTTGAAAGTGAATTTTGGCGCAAATAGCCTGTGATCACTCACAAAACAGAGGTTTATTAACATGAAATTCAATACCCAGCTATGCAATCGGATCGATATTGAGGATCCCAGAGGCTTCAAATTGAACAACAACAACACTTTCGTTTTTTGTTTCATTTGAGTTTTGGGCGCCCATATGTTTTCCGAAACTAAGTTGGCTCTAGATGCAGCCCTGATCCTACTTGACTAAAACAAAAACAGGCTGAGGGGTCCACAAACCTTTTAGGTGCTTGCCTGCAATTCATGTTGTCCATGCGATGGCTCTAGTTTTAAGGTATGGATTGGTACCAAACTTTGAGTATACCTTACTCGCATGGCAAAGTGGAGCCATACATATGACATCAATTTGTCAAAGGTCTAGGTTGCAGTCCCCCAAAACTGAATCAAGCTTAGCTGACTAAGTGTGTTGGAATATTGTTGGAATATTCGAAGTTCTTTCCCCTGCATTTATATGGTATTGCCCTGTGAAGTTGTCTCCCATGTTTGAAACGCTTCATTTAGTTAAACTGTTGTGAAATAAAAACCATACATTTACTAATTTAACGGGGAGAGGAATCCTTTATGAACTTCACACCTGTTTATTAACTCGAGAACAAAGGTTTACTTCATCACTTTCTTCTTCCTTCATGAAAAATTCTCTCGTCTGAAAGGAATCCATTTGCAGGAAAACTATTATTTTCTTGTCGATATCCGTGTGGGATATGTGAGCTCTCAGCTCTTGCTTCAAGGTCAACTAGTTACCAAGAGTTAAGCTCATTTTAGTTTATCATTCAATATAAGATGTGATATATGTTACATTCTCATAAGCAAAAAATTGTAGACCTTTCTCTGGATTGCTAGATCAATTGGAATCAAGGCTATTAAACAACCTTTAAATTTGAACCAATGTAATATTCAGATATACGGGCGTATATTGAAGCCCCTTGGGCTCTTGTTTTAAGAGAGTGATTCAATCTCCCTGCATGTTCATCACTCACCTAACATTTCCCCCTGGAGAGTTATCAATCACTCTCCTAGATAATGTACTGGAAAGTAATAAAGACAAGAGTGAATCACTCACGCAATAGTGATCACTCTCGAAATTAAAAATAAATAAATACGAAGCCACGCATCTGAAAACCCCCCAGCTCTGGGCGAGAGCCATTCATAATGTATTCAATGTATTTTCTCTGCTAGCTTTTAAAAGTTGGTAGGCCTACCTCAAGTCGAGTTCAGCTTTGCAAACTGCATCGCTTATTTTTCCGTGTGATGTCACATCAGTCCAGCTGCCCGAAAACTGAATGCTGATGACTCAGGCCAGGCGTCTGGTGTGACATAAAAAACTGGCATCAAGCAAGGGGAGATAAGCAATGAGGATTTCATTTCTGAAATCGGCAGGGCTTGAGATACTGACTTTGGAGCACTTTTCTAAAGTTATTAACTGACAAAAGACTTCAAATAAAACCTGATGAAGGGGATAGGCTGATATTCTCATCATCAACTAGCTCATGAGGCAGCACCTAAAAGGTGCAACAACCCCTCAACCAGACAGTTTTAGTCAGTGTATATTGGTACGCAATGAATGAAAAATACATATGTAAAAGCCCGAAAGATTTGGTTGAATGCAGGAAATGCTGTAGCAGTGGCTTGTAAAAGCTTAAAATATGATAAATTCAGTGTGCGATGTTGGATGCATTGGAAGATTATAATAAATGATTTGACACCACCCAACAATGCTACATAGCAAATCTGAAATCTCTAGCTACAACAGTTAGGCTTCTATTGCGTTCACATCGTCATATGGACATTTTGCGTGACATTCCCATGGAAACCACAAAAATCATTGCTATGTACTCTAATTCAATAAGCTTGTGGTTGACCACCCAGCAATCCTGCGTGCCAAATTTGAAGTGCCTTAAGCTGAAACTGTTTGGCTTTCATCGCGTTCACATCACCATATGGACATTTTGCGTGACGTTGCCATGGAAACCACAAAAATCATTGTAATGTACCCAAATTCAAAAGGCTTGTGGTTAACCATCCAACAATTCTGCATGCCAAATTTGAAGACCCTAGTTTAAACGGTTTACCTTCTATCACGTTCCTGGAACGTCATATGGACATTTTGCGTGATTTTGCCATGGAAACCACAAGAATCATCACAATGTGCCCAAATCCTATGGGCTTGTGATTGATCACCCAACAATCCCGTGCACCAAATTTCATGTCTCTAGGTGCAACGGTTTGGCTTCTAGAATGGTCACAAGAATTGTAGAAGACTGCATGCCAAAATCTGCAACCTTGCCGCAAGTTTGCGGCAAGCTGGCCGCAACCTGATCAGTGTGCCCGAACTATTGGGGAGAGTATGCCGCTAGCGGCAGTCCCATTTGGTGATTCCACAGTGTGCCGGTACCGGCAAACAGTATGCGGATAGTGTGCCAGAAGAAGATAAAAGTGTGCCGCTAGCGGCGCACAGTGCGCAGACAGTGTGCCAGAACCAAACTGTGGGCCACAAGCGGCGCACAGTGCGCCGCTAGCGGCACACAGTACGCCGAGAGTGTGCCAGAATCAGAGTATGCCGCTACCGGCACACTCTGTATGGAATGGGTTGCACTGAAGATTTGCCAGCTGTTATTAGTTAACCCAGTTAACTTTTGACCCTTAATTTTCATTCTGGATAGGAAACTATCCAAACTTAAGCAGTGTAGGTATACATCACAGAAGGAACTACAAAAAATTGGTGTACCACACTGTACCACATAGTTGAAGTTACAGTTATTAGGGAATGTTCTCAGAATGAACAATTAATTCTGAGACAAAATTTCATTGTTGGATTCTAATGTACATAGTACTAACCTTTCCTATCATTGGACTACAATACATATGTAATTCGGTTCATGACTTTCAAATCTGGCAGTTGGTGAGAATGGTGGGAGAACATGTTTGCAACCATGAGGAGTTGTTCCTGCTAACTTAGGCCTGCATAATTTATACAATTTGCTGCCTTTCCTGGTCATACAGGATACTGATTTGTTTGGTAAGTCTGTTTGAATACAATGTAACAGTTTGATTATGGTTTAGGCCAGTCCAGTAATTTTATAGACAAGTTGTAGTTTTCTCTGTCATGTTGATCATTGTGTTCTTTCATTCATTCATTGTCTGTTTAGATTCCATTGCATGACATATCTTTTGTTCAACAGTTTGAGTACAGTCATTTGTACCATTCATGTGGAGGTCAGGATGATGTCATTCTGACCTCCACCATGACAATATTTATAAGCCTAAAAGTTTTTGGAAGAGTGCGCCGGAAGGCTGCCGGAAGAGTGAGCCAAACGGCTGCCGGAAGAGTGTGCCAGAAGGCTGCCGGAAGAGTGCACCAGAAGGTTGCCAGAAGAGTGCACCAGAAAGCTGCTGGAAGAGTGTGCCGGAAGGCTGCTGGAATATATAATTAGTTTGCAGCAACCTTGCCGCAATCTGTATAGTGTGCCGGAAAGCTCATTTGCATGTGAAAATCTCTGTTGCGGCAAGGTGGCCGCAAACTCTCCGGCACACTGTGCACTGTGAGGTTGCCAGAAAGTTTGCGGCAAGCTTGCCGCAATCAGTGTGACAGAAGAATATTATTTCGGCATGCATGACGACTGGACAGGCGACTGGACGACCAGACGTACATGCCGACGACAGAACCCCACAGTAAAAAAGAAAAATATGATAAACCTTAGCATTTTACCTTTAACATGGGGCACAGAATTTGCTTCGAATTCTGCAATTATCATTTATAATTTGAATAGGGACAAAAAGAGGCCATGCCATAATACCATAATATGCTCAGTCAAAATTGACTAGCATACAAAACTCTACCCTGTGCTGTAGATAGGCAGGAGGAAGTAGAGATTACGAACCACAGGTGTACACCGGAAGTCACAGGTCAATGCACCTGTCGGTTCACTCGGGCAAACCTATTGTCTAAGAATTAAAGTGAGAAAGGAGGATTATCATTCATAATTTGCATTTACCCTTATTATTCTTGTGTACTAGACTTATATAGAAGTACCAGGAATCGAAGAGGTCAATCTCAGCCAAATTAAGTTCTCATTCATATAATTGGATAAGCTGCATGATAAATGTACAATTCCTGAAGAGCTATGTCGTCACCTCACACATGAAGTCATCAATAACACGAATACAGAATGGACAGAGTAAAATGTTTTACAATTAATATCACATTAACACCAGGGGAATTCCATGGAGGCAAAACAGACATCCATAATGCATTAATCTGTCTTTATTTATATCCAAATTCCAGGACACAAATACCTTCAAATAATTCCATGGGAAAGAAAGGAGTAAATTGTTCTCCAGTCGATCCATGCCTTCATTCAGTTAAAAGAGAAATCTGGTTGATTCAATTATTAACAAGAGTGAAGATAATGGGTAATGGCATGGGGCCAAGTGAGTGTCCGAATATGCTGACGTGTTCATGTTAATATTTCATATTTCTATGGCAATGTTTCAATAATGAAAGAGATGTTTGTCTTGTTTTCTCCACTTCGCTAGGAGATGATACACTCCATGCAACAATAATCTTCGGTTTGAATGTGAAGTTCTTGAATCATTCAGAACTACTTTGACATAATTAGAGCACATGTTACTACTATGATGAGGCAAAGTTACATTTCCACCAGTACAACAACAGGTATAAATTTGTGGTTCGTATATTTTCTCTCCTGCCCATGTCTACAGCATCGGGCAGATTTTTACCTGTTGATAACTGGTGTAAATATACATCAAATTATCCTAGTCCAAGAAAGGACCATTAGATTTACATTGATAATTCTGGCAAATTCGGATAAAAAATAGTCCAGCTATCTTTGATTAAAAATATTTCCTATGCTGTAGGAATAGGCAGGAGCGGAAACATACGAACCAAAAATTTACGCCTGGAGTCATGAGTCAATGCACAATGAACCTGTTGGTGTGCCAGGTCAAACATTTTGCCTAAGGATTAACAGCGATTGAACCAGGAAACAGGGAATGGTCAGATATTTAATTTAATATCAAAGAAGTTTGACCATTGATACATTGATGTAGGTTTTTTTAACTGATTTTGGTCGGTCTTTTGGGTAAGTTTCTATTCATCAAGGGCTTTGTATAACTAGGAGCAAATCGACTAGAAACTGGTAACATTTGATTCGATGGCACCAATACTTGTCGAACCGCAAGTTATAATCTCTACACATGGAGGACAAGAAGCGAAGTCGACACACAGGATCGTGGGTGGGACTATAATTACGTTCATTTAATTCATATTCGGAGCATTTGAATTCCTACATCAGCTTATCTCCTGTGAAGCATCTCTCGATTTTTTAATCTTTGCGAACAGGACACATTAACAATTTTACTGAGCATCTACATCTATGTCACATCACATGTTATAAGCAGGGAGGTGGTGGCAAATGCATTCTAGCTAGTAGGACCGAAGATTACATTTGCATCTGATATTACTGAAAATACACCCATATAGACTCATTGTTGTGACCAGATAGGTTACTCTTCTTTATTTCACGACCCTTACATGAAAGATCCAAACTTCATGTAAGGATCATGGGATAATGTATATAATACAATAGCCAAGTCTAAGCAAAAGGAGTCCAGACCCAGGGCTTTAAATGCATCTTACACCAAGTCTTGACCCAACACCAAGTGAACTCTTTGCCACATAGTGATGCCTCTTTCTGAACCAGTGTGGAGGCTGGATGTCTCATTGACCTGTAAACTGTCACGTACTGCACAATTCGGATGAGCCACAGGTGTAACTATATTTTGTTGCATTTTCACATGGAACAGAAGATGTGATCCAGCATAGTTTTAACGAGTTAAACTAATGAATTTTTTAATTTGTTCAAGTGGCATCAATGCTGATGAGGTGTCAATTGCCATCAGTCCCGATGAGGCATCAAGTGGCATGAGTCCGATGAGGTATCATCAAGTGGCGTCAATCCTGATGAGGCATCAAGTGGCATCAGTCCCGATGAGGTGTCAAGTGGCATCAGTGTTGATGAAGCATCAAGTGGCATCAGTCTCGATGAGGCGTAAGTGGCATCTGTGCCAATGAGGCATAATCAAGTGGTGTCAGTCCTGATGAGGCATCAAGCGGCATCAGTTCAGATGAGGCATCAAATGGCATCAGTCCTGATGAAGCATTGAGTGGCATCAGTCTCGATTGGGCATCAAGTGGTATCATCATTGGGCAATGACCGTAGAGTTGATATTCCTTCAGTGCCCACTCTGACAAGCTCAGCCAGACATGCACCCTCTGCTTCAAAAATGTACAGATCATTGCAGACGGTTGTACTCTCGTTCAAAAGCAGGTTGACACTGGGCATGAAGAAGCATGGCAAGCTACTCTTCTCAATGGATGTTTCTAAATACTGTACAATGCGTCTTGCCCAGTCGATGGTCACTTCTTTGGATGTTTCGTCTTTTGGAATTTGTAAAGTTTCATCCGAGTCTTCCATAGCGGCTTCAAGACTGCAGAAAACATGTTTTCAGTATGTAAGTTGACAACAGGCTTTCGACCAGTGCATCATTTCGATCATCAAATACTTGCGGCATATAAAGAGTGTCTCGTAGCGCCTTTACCAAGGAAAACCCTTTTCTTGCAGCAGCAGGCAGGGCCATTATAACAAGGGCCTCAACTTTTGCGACCGAGATTCGGAAAAAAGTATTCGTCTCGAACGAATTGTTCATTAGGTGTTTTCAAAACGACATCTAATTCAAGATTTTGTGACGATTTTGCGAGAAGTTTGCTGTCAAGCTTGATTGAATGTGGCGTAAAGTTTTCCGGCAAAATTGAGGGTACAATGTCTACCTCCACTAACATGTCCTTAAAGAGAGGCCCAACCCATCTAAATGACAACTTGCTTATAGATCCTTTATCTATTTTCAGATATTTCCTTATGTAAAGGCTGTTGTGATGTGGGATGTCTTCCTGCAGCAGTATGTCGTTGAGAACATTGTAAAATTCTCGTATAACCTTCCGACCATCCAAATAGCCATGTTCCTCAACAAACTGTACAAATCCGCTCTCTAGCATATGCTCTTTCAAACGAAATCGTACAAATCCGCTGCCACTGGTGGAACTCTCTTCAACCAAAAAGGCTTGGCTGAAATTGATGAGACTGGGCTCGTCTTTGCTCCCTCGTTCCAACTTCCTGCCAAAGTTACCTCGCATGTAAATAATGGATAATGTGCATTTATTCTCTCAGAAACATTCACCAACAGTTCCTTCACCGCCATTGCGACTTCATGATTTTCCTCTGTTTCCTGGTAGAGTGCCATATTGGCAGGTGCAGATTTCAATAGAAGCTTGACAAAAGCTTGTAAAGCTTCCCTGTGCTCCTGTAAATGTGTTTTCCATGGGATTATGTCCACCACCTTCTCTTCATTGTATATTGTCATCAGTAAGGGACATTCCGGATATAAGTAATTTTGTCCGCTGCATTCATTATCTGACCCATCGGATTCCTCATCTTCTATCGAATCAGAATTATCTGAACCCGAGTGAGCAAAACTCTGTTCACCATCCTGTTCTTTCGCAAATGGAGTAGGAAATTGTTTCTCAACAGCGGTCCGACAATCAAAGTTATCCGAACCTGTGTCATCAGAATTCTGTGCATCATTCTGTTCATTTGCGAATACAGTCCGAAATTTCTCAATGTCTGTCTGAGTATCCACGTCATCTAAACACACATCATCAAAATTCTGGGTATTGCTCTGTGAATTTGTGAATGGAGTCGGCAATTTCTCAATTTCTGTCCGAGTATCCAAGTTATCTGAACTTGCATCATCAAAATTCTGTGCATCGTTCTGTTCATTTGCAAATGAAGACTGAAGTTGCTGTAATTTCTCAACCTCTGCCTGAGTATCCAAGTTGTCGGAACCTGCATCATCAGAATTCTGTGCATCGTTCTGTTCATTTGCAAATGAAGACTGAAGTTGCTGTAATTTCTCAACCTCTGCCTGAGTATCCAAGTTGTCGGAACCTGCATCATCAGAATTCTGTGCATCGTTCTGTTCATTTGCAGATGCAGTCAGAAATTTCTGCAATTTCTCAAGCTCTGTCTCAGTAGCCAACTTATTCGAACCCCAACCATCAAACTTCTGTGCATTGTTCTGTTCATTTGCGAATGGAGTCAGAAATTGCTGTAAATTCTCAACCTCTGCCTGAGTTTCCAAGTTCTCTGTATCAGCATCCGAATCTGAATTCTGTGCATTATTCTGATCGTTTGCAATTAAAGTCTCAAATACGTGCTTGACTGAAACCTCCGAGAGAAGTGGGTCTGGAACTCCAGCAGGTATCAGTGGGTATACCTCTCTGTCATAGATGATTCCAAGTTCTTCATACACATTAGTGTGCTTCAGGAAGCATGCGAGATCAGGCAGTTTTACCTGTGTGATCTTTAATGTCGAGTCTTGCCCCTTCGCTAAGCAACCTTCTGATCACCAGTGGTTCGAGGTACCACAGAGCCCAATGTGATGGCGTTGAGCCAAAATTATCCTGCACGTTTACGTCTACATTTGTAGATGAGACATCATAGAAATCCATGAGCACATCAAAAGTGGCCGTATCAATGGTCGCTCTGTGTAGCGCCGACTCGCCAGTTCTGGTACGCCGGTTTGGGTCTGCTCCCAGCTCCAATAATAGTTTGACAACATCAGTGTTTCGTTCTCTTACTGCGTAATGCAAGGCTGTTAATCCCGCACCATCGGTATCATCAACTTCGACTCCAATCTTAACGAGGTAGGAAATGACACTCAGTATGTCAGACTTAATCGGATATTCGTCCTCAGCTTCTCCGTACGGCACGAAGACGGTCGGAAGTACTGACAAATGGAGTGGACTTAATTTTGCTTTATCTTTGATGTTGATAATTGCACCTTTTTCCTGTAGTATTTTAAGGGCAGTCCTGTTTGTGAACTCTGAACTTGCTGTGTAATGCACAGCAGTTCTCCCAAAGGAATCTAACCCGTTGATATCACATCCATGTTGAAGTAAGAGATCTAGGGATTTTTCGAACTCCGTTCCATTCGGTTTTCTCACTAAATGGTGGACAGCTGTTTGCCCTTTCATGTTCTTGATGTCCACATTGATGCCATTATCGAGCAAATATTTTATACCGGGGAAGCAGCATGCCGATGCCGCAGAATGAAGAGCTGTTCTCCCCAAATGATCTAGGAGGTTGACCGAAATTCCATTCTGCAACAAACGCGTTAGAAACGCAACACATACGTGGTCCATATGTTCTGATCTTGCATCACCGTCTTCAGCGCAGGAATGAACTGTGGAAACAAAATGAACCAATGACATCCCGCTTGCTGATTGTTGTCGAAAATCATCACAAGTGTCTAACAAATCAAGCAGTGTATCTTGACAGAATCTGTGACCCCAGTGCATGGAGTTGTCTAACATCTTTGTAAGTGGAGTTTCACCAATGTTGTTTTTATGGTTCTTCTCTGCGCCATATTTGTACAGCAATATCCATATTTCCGGAGGAATTTCTTTGTAAATAGCTGAAAATAAGGGAGTATCTCCATCTTCATCTTCAAGATTCACATCTGCACCATGTTCCAGTAATATTTTGACGATTTTGACATTTTTCAGTCTCACTGCGGAATGCAAAGGGCCTGCTCTTCCATCAACGAGACTGTTCGTCGAGGTACAGTTTGGGTCAGCGCCTCGATCCAACAAACATTTTGTTTCATCCTTAGAATGCCTCAAGATTGCACGGAATAACATCACATTGATATCTTCATCCGATACATTATCTGCCATGTCTACAGAAGCATCCTTCATGGAACTCCTGAAATGCAATAATATTAATACTGATTAATGATACATATTTCATTTAACACTCGAGAATAAAAACAGGGGTTCCAGCAGAGTAAACATACATGAAATGGGAATAAACAGCTGAGAAAGTGTGTAACATGTGTACGTGATTTGAAACATTACTGTCTAAATTGGATAGATACTCAATCTTATCGAACATGCTTTTAACTTACTAATTTTAATAATTCTAAAGAAAGAATCCTTTTCCAAGAAAGAAATAATCAGAGCGGCACACAATAAGTTCACAAAAATGGATATCTGTTGCTTTCAGCATAACAAGTTCCTGCTATACGAGGAGTTTACCGCAGCTTGACACCCCAAATTAAATCTTCACGGTTGACTTTCATTATTTTAGAATGAGTTTGGATTATTTTAACTATTTGTTGGTCTCGAGACAGTCAGTAAAGAACTTTTGGAAATGTTTTAACAAGTAATTTTTTGAAGTACTGACTCACAAGTACCTGTGCCATGTCGATATCATGGTATCTATTATTTATTATTTATTAAAATACATTAGAGATCTCAGTGATGAATGAAGAAAGGACTTCCGATTTTCTGGAGCCCACTCCTTCAATGCCCTCCCCTCCCCACCGAACCCATACACACAGGAAGAGAAGATCCCAGGAAAGTTGTAAATGGGTTGGCATGATACCAATGACCTTGATGAAATCAGTCAATGTCCTGTGCGAGATTTTACTTCCAACATGAAGAACCCTCCTCCCCATTCCCCACATACGGCAATGTACACAAAGTGCCACTCAATTTTCGAACTGGCATTGGACGACCCCTATGTATACAGAGCAATTGATGGGTCAGTCAACATCGCTATATAGCTGAAATATTCCTGAACGCGCCATTAAACCTTAATACTCTCTCTCTCCGTCTGTTGACAACAAAATTTCATATACTATACAAAAACATTCACTTAACTTCCTGCTGGTACTTAAAACCTTCTTTTGAGCGCTTCTCTAGTTTAATGTTTTTTATTATCTCATGACAGATTTTTCTGTTTTCATATCCTGGCTATTTTCTTTTTTTTTGTGCCTGGATTTGTCTTTTAATACTGACTGTTTGGTTGTTATTATTTCAGTAGACATATAGGATATAGCTCTGTCATAAACTTTCTGTACAAGCATGAACTATATTTTTATAGGTTCCTCTACATACATGTAGGTTGGTTTTGTATACCCGTGGAATTTATATACATCCACAAATATCTGCTTTCAAATTGCATTATAGAAGTAGTTTTTAGCACAACCTTTTTGGACTTGAATATTACCACACAGGGTCAGGAAATATGGTCAATTTTCCAGAATGTATCACTTACCGTTTCAAAGTACCAATACACAGTGTGATTTACTGTATACTGCCATTGTATATTTATATCCTGATGTGCCAGGTATGACCTTAAAACGGTGGATGAACTCGGGCGTAACCATTCATTGTATGTTTTGTATTTCATGTTCAGAAATACGGCTTTGTATACTTTTAACGTCCTTGAAAACAAAATAACGTCGGAGCACTAGGACCAATATAATGACTCATACAGCGGGATATATTTTTCATTATTACCTATACATATGTCCCTATTAACGGTACTGTAAAACTTCGGCATTCACATGAAAGGAGAATAGCGTGTTCACATACCTTGACTTGGGTGTTCACAGATTTTCTGAAGCCTGAATAACACTTTAACTCCGACATACATTGAGCTGCTCCCAGTCACTGTTTCCGGTTACTTTGTCCTGTGCCATATTAAAGTTCACAAAATGGCCGACACTGGCGGGCAGAGAATAAGATCTTGCAACACTGGAGATCGAATTATTGAAAGTTGTACCTTCAAACTCCTGCGATGTAAATAATATCTGCCCGACTCTGAAATAATGCACAAACTGTGCAGGAAAAGTACAATTTTGCAATTTTAATACATCTGACTGATAGGGGTTCCAGTCTCTTAATTTTTTAGGAGAGTGATTCAATTTCCCTCTCCATCACTCACCTAATATTTCCCCCTGGAGAGTTACTGATCACTCTCCTTGAAAATGTATTGGAGAGTAATGAAGACAAGAGTGAATCACTCGCGCAATAGAGTGATCACATTCGAAATAAAAATAAAAATAAAAAATAGAATGATCAACAGCTCTCGCAAATTTTACAAACATGAGAGACTGGGGTCCATATTTTCTGATACCTCTGTGAGTAGAAAATGCAGAAATATGGGGTGACGTGACTTCTGGGGTGTGACGTGACTTCCGGGGGGTTACGTCACTTCCGGGGGGTGACGTCACTTCCGGGGGGTGACGTCACTTCCGGGAGGGTGACGTCACTTCCGGGAGGGTGACGTCACTTCCGGTAATGACATCACTTCCGGTGATGATGTAACTTCCGGTGATGTAACTTCCGGGGGTTATGATGTCACTTCCGGTGATGTCACTTCCGGGGGTGGTGATGTCACTTCCGGGGGTGATGATGTCACTTCCCTTACAAAGTTGAGGTGTAGTCGAGGTGTACCTGAGGTGTACACCTCATTTTCTTTTTCAAGGTGTATACACCTCAAGTACACCTCTTGGACTTCATCAAAATAGATATGTTATATACTACACCTCAAGTACACCTTATGAACTTTGCCAAAATCTGCATGTACCTCAAGTACACCTCTGGGACTTTGTCAAAATATTCGTGTAATCTACCTACACCTCAAGTACACCTCATGGACTTGTCAAAATAGATATTTTATATACTACACCTCAAGTACACGTTATGGACTTAAAGCCAAAATATGCATGTACCTCAAGTACACCTCTGGGACTCAAAATATACTTGTAATTTTCGTACACCTCAAGTATACCTTGGCTTCCCATACAGATTTCACTGCCCATCAACTCAATGTTTTATTTATATTTCAAAGTACATTTCTTGGTTCATTTAAGATCTTCACAAGCGCTATATTTTGAAATAAATCAATGAATGGGTTGGCTAACTGTAAATCTCATACACCCTCTATGAATAAAAGAACCATAGTGACACATGTAAACCTTGTTTTCCAGTTTACAATACCAGTACATAAAATCTACTTCTGCTATTCCTTTTGTCAGCTGCATATACATTCTCAGCTGGAGCTCTTCCGTAATTATTTTCTTAATACTTTTTAACTCTATGTCTCAGTTGGATGTTCCTGCCTTAGTCTAATATTCTATTGTAACATACACCAGTTCAGTCGGTCAGTTTGAAATAATTACAGCCCTTGTTCAATTAACAAATTAATACTTAACAGTTAGTGATACCTCATGAACTTTGTCAAAATATACTTGTAATTTACCTACACCTCAAGTACACCTCATGGACTTTGCTAAAATATGCATGTACAAAAGTATGTACTTACACCTTATAATTTAATTACCTACACCTCAAGTAGATTTCCTACACTCTACCGTAACAAGCTTGGCATGAACATAAGATACAGTTAGCCACCTACACCTAAGATATCTGGTGGACTTGATGGAAAGGTTTGTCTTGAAATTGAGCATAATATACCATCCACTTATTGTAAGTAATTGCCAGCACAATCTTCTATTCATACTCGCTAAATAGACGAAATATTGCTGAACATGGCATTAAATTTAATTTTCTCTCTATATGTCTATGCTGGATCATCATTCTGGCCTGAATGTTACTTTAAATTACCTGCACCTCAAGTACACCTCATTGACTTTGTCAAAAAAACATGTACGTCACTTTTAAATTACCTACGTACACCTCAAGTACACCTCCTGGACTTCTAAACAACATGAAAAATGTTATGTAAACTCAATTTTTATTATTATTTTGACACCAGGACACTAATACATCAAACTAAAACCTGCTGTAACATTCTTCACTTTAAATTATCATAGCATTCAGTTAATGGGCACTGTTTTATAATTTACAGAGAAACTATTGTTAATCTCACGCAAACTTTGGCACCTGTGGATATGTTGTCAACCTTCCAGATATATTTTCAAAATGGATATGTTAACTGTCACAATACGAGACAATGACATTGACGCCATTTTAGCTTGGATTCCCGCCCACATGGACGTTAGGGGAAATGAAGCCGCCGATAGGACAGCCAAAGACAGCCTCACCAAAACTGCACCTGACGTGCATATAGGACTAGGAATCAAAGAACTGAATTCTATCATTAAAACCAGAATAGATAGTAAATGGGAAAAGGAATGAAACGAAGAAAACCGAGGTAGATGGCTACATAGTATTCTAGATAAGGGGAAAAGACAGAGTTGTGGATTCCAGCTAGACAGTAAACGTGACGACCGCATCATCACAAGATTAAGACTAGGCAAAACAGGACTAAAATCACACCTCTCTAAGCTAAAAATCGACCATAGAGGTCGACCATCCAAGCTAAAATGGCGCCATGGACCTCTATGGTCGATTTGTTTTGTCGATGATATCTCATATCATTGATGAAGAGTATGATTTGAAAATGGAGATAGCCAACTGCTTATAATCCAATATGGCTGACGGCGGCCATATTACATTACGCACATTGCTGAAAAACAATCCCAACCGTCCTCTCACCAATGTCAAGGCACACCCCAAGTTTGAAGTTGATTGGTTAAATCATTCACGAGTTATTGTCCGGACAAGAAAATCTAAGAACTAACTGCTTATAATCCAATATGGCTGACAGCGGCCATATTGGATTATGCACATTGCTGAAAAACAATCCCAATCGTCCTCTCACCGATGTCAAGGCACTCCCCAAGCTTGAAGTAGATCAGTTGAATCGTACTCCAGTTATTGTCCGGACAAGATTCAACTGCTTATAATCCAATATGGCTGACGGCGGCCATATTAGATTACGCACATTGCTGAAAAACAATCCCAACCGTCCTCTCACCAATGTCAAGGCACACCCCAAGTTTGAAGTTGATCGGTTAAATCATTCACGAGTTATTGTCCGGACAAGATAATCTAAGATCCAACTGCTTATAATCCAATATGGCTGACGGCGGCCATATTGGATTATGCACATTGCTGAAAAACAATCTCAACTGCCCTCTCACCGATGTCAAGGCACTCGCCAAGTTTGAAGTAGATCAGTTGAATCGTACTCCAGTTATTGTCCGGACAAGATCCAACTGCTTATAATCCATTATGGCTGACGGCGGCCATATTAGATTACGCACATTGCTGAAAAACAATCCCAACCATCCTTTCACCAATGTCAAGGCACACCCCAAGTTTGAAGTTGATCGGTTACATCGTTCACAAGTTATTGTCCGGACAAGAAAATCTAAGATCCAACTGATTATAATCCAATATGGCTGACGGTGGCCATATTGGATTATGCACATTGCTGAAAAACAATCCCAACTGTCCTCTCACCGATGTCAAGGCACTCTCCAAGTTTGAAGTAGATCAGTTGAATCGTACTCCAGTTATTGTCCGGACAAGATCCAACTGCTTATAATCCAATATGCATGGCTGATGGCGGCCATATTAGATTACACACATTGCTGAAAAACAATCCCAACCGTCCTCTCACCAATGTCAAGGCACACCCCAAGTTTGAAGTTGATCGGCTAAATCGTTCACGAGTTATTGTCCGGACAAGAAAATCTAAGATCCAACTGCTTATAATCCAATATGGCTGACAGCGGCCATATTGGATTATGTACATTGCTGAAAAACAATCCCAACCGTCCTCTCACCGATGTCAAGGCACTCCCCAAGTTTGAAGTAGATCAGTTGAATCATACTCCAGTTATTGTCCAGACAAGATCCAACTGCTTATAATCCAATATGGCTGATGGCGGCCATATTAGATTACGCACAATCCCAACCGTCCTCTCGCCAATGTCAAGGCACACCCCAAGTTTGAAGTTGATCGGTTAAATCGTTCACGAGTTATTGTCCGGACAAGAAAATCTTACGGAATTACGGAATCACGGAATTACGGACACCGGTGTTTCTAAGTCCCCCCCTACTAAGTAGCGGGGGACAATAAAAAAACACATCACCACTATGCACCTCATGCAACAACGAAGAAGAAACGATAGAACATTTTATACTCAAATGCCCAAAACATGACCCCTATCGCCGCACACTGGAAAATGAGCTCAAAAACTTAAATGTCCCTCTGTCGTTGGCTTCTATATTAAATCCTAAACCACCTCTTATAAACAAAGTATACTCCACCTTACTAGCTTACATCAAATCGACTGACTATTACTCTACCATTTAATACTATATGGTTACACCAAGAAACCTAAGACCAAATTCAAATAAATGTAGCACGCTTCGAGTCAAAACTATATTACAGGGGCGGAAATAAGGGTCAGTGATCATAAATGACTGATCAAATTTGGACACTAACCAATCAAAATGTCATAGCAATAACATAGACAAATTCACTGGTCAAATTAAAAGCTCCTAATAATGAGCACCGATCATATTGTGTTCCCTTATTTCCAACCCTCTTTAACGAATGTTAACCGTCCCGTTTTCTAGCAGGGGCAGAAGACTGGAGGTTATATCAAACATTCACAATCGGCTTTAATTATAATAATATTGTTATTTATAATATTTAGTACCTAATTAATTATTGCTATTGATCATGTGTGACTTAGATCACGATAGTGCCTGTCAGTGGCAAAAAATAACACCAGAAAACAAGAAACTACAAACTCTTCTATTCTTTGTAATACAGGCACAGCACACTGAAGACCACAGACGAGTAAGACCAGCCATGAAACAGAGCACCGATGACGACAAATATTATAAAACAGCACCGTGAGTGACAACACCCCAGAAACCACCCTGACCTAGCCATTTCAGTGGAATCACCAAAACCCACACCTTGACCACGGACAATCAACAATCAGCTTCTACATTCAAACCAAATCGAACAATGCCTACCACAACCACGGACAATTGAAACCATACTCACTGAAGACAACACAGATCAGATGTGCCACACCTGAGATGCCACCGATGTAATATATGATCCTTTGACTTTCACCTATATAGGATGTAGACCTGCCATCCTGTACCCCAATACCCACTCCAAGCAATTGTTACAGGCACAGATTTCTGGAAGAACCCGCCTATGGTTCTCCCAGTTTTTTCTGGACGGCGTTGTGTGTACAGAGGGGTACAAAGACAAAGGAATCACCCACGCGACTACAATATACAATGAACACATACTTACCAATATAACCTAATCAAAAACCAAGCGATGAACCTGTACATAGACAAATCTTCTATTCTAAACTATTTATATCTCCATCCGCACATTTATTATTATTTACTTATTTATTTATTTATTTATATATTTATTTACTTATTTATTTGTTTATTTGATAATACAGCACTTGTAAACATCTTTAACAAACTAAGAAATGTAACGTGTAATTAAAATAAAACATTGAGTTGATGGGCTGCGAAATCCGTACGGGAAGCGGCCCTTAAACTGCAATTTCAATCAATCAATCAATCAAGTTAACTGTCACTTAACAAATACACTGGTCCCTTGTATGCTTTTGCATTGGATTCCTCTGTGTGGCAATAGGAGTACTTGTGAGCCAATGGTAAAGCTCCTTTATAAGTGTGGTGCTACCATTTTCCGACATACACGGTCACCTTCCCCTACTTTCAAGTTTGGCTGCTCATATGTTAGTTGTAGGCTTTGTAGCGAAGAGTGCTGCAGAAAATTTATTGTAGGAGGAGGATCAACTGAGAGGTGTTCACTGAAAAATGAGAATACAAATATGCCTGGTACCTATTTTCAAGGGAGGTATGAATAAATTTTTCAAAATTGGATATACGTCAAGTACACCTCAGCTAGTACCTCAACTGAGGGGTACACCTCACCTGAGGGGTACACCTCACCTGAAAGGTACACCTCACTGAGGGGTACACCTCACTGAGGTGCTAATTTGCATATTTCGATACTCCTCAACTACACTTCATCTACTCCTCAACTACACCTGATCTACTCAACTACACCTCATAATATCTGAGGGTAGACCTCCCAGGTACACCTCAACTACACCTCAAGTACACCTCAAATACACCTCAAGTACACCTCAAAGCAGTAAGGGTTCCGGTGATGACGTCACTTCCAGTGATGACATCACTTCCGGTGATTACGTCACTTCCAGGGGGTGATGACGTCACTCCAAGTTTAGTCAAATAAAAATTCAGTATCAAATCCATTCACACATTTGCCTGAAATAAAACGCATCATAGAACCAATCGGATATTGCATGGATATATGCCCCATCCCCACCCCCCCTCCCCCTCAGCCCCACACCAGGGAAACACATGACAGCTCAAATTTAAATAATGGTAATCATTACTCAGGTAAACATGGTAAAGTATCAAACTTCTTTTTCGAACTTGTCCACCAGTTAACCAGCGATGTAGTTCGCCTACCCTCTTCCCCCAAAAAGTGTGTACGTAATGTATGAATGTCCCCTATATCAGACCTGCCAAGTCTCACGGATTGGCCGTGAGTCTCCAGATATTTAGAGAGGCCTTCCGGTCTCACGGTAGCGCTTACAAATCTCACGGTAAAACACAATTTATTCTCTCAAAATCAGACAATGGGCAAATTATGATTTTATTTACGATAAAACATAGATGCGAAGTGTCCGATAAAACATTTTTAGCTCTTAGCTCGCAGTTTGTCCCGGAATCGACGAGGTCCGTGTACTGTGGTCCGTATCTTCGGGCGAATAATAGTAGTTGGGGCGTGTAATTGTAGCCAAGGGCGACTACTCATAGTCTTGCCTATTTGTGGGGCGTACTTCGGCCAGCATGGCCGACATCTCGCAATCAGATAATTCTTCTCCCGATTCAGAGAATTCAACTGGCGACAAAACAGGTCAAGAACCACCCACGAAATCACAAAAACGTGACAACAATGCCATTAGCGACAAAATGAAAACAAAGAAGAAATACGGAGAGGCCTGAAATCCAAAGAACTAATTTTCTCATTATAATTGCTGTAATTCAGAAATTTGTCTGCTTTTTTTCATGAAAGTGTGTTAATCTCTGATGTCATTTTATTGCCTCAAAATGCCCCAAATGCATTTCTGAGCATACATGTATGTAGAGCTCTAGCGGCTGTAGAGCTCTACTGTCTGTCCCAGATAATATATCCGAGACGTTTACGGAGATATTTCGGAGACAATTGATTGGAGGATATTGAAACTTCACACAGGAGAAAAACTAAAAAATACCAATTTTATTCCAAAGTATCAAGAAAATCCTCCCAGTAGTTCTCAACAAATCGCGAAAACAAGAATTAGATGGGAGATTTGTAGGTTATTTTTGGACGTCATGACGTTAAGCCTGCATGTTATAACATTGGCAGATCAACATCATCGTAGCCCCAAAATAACATGGTAGCCATGGTAGGTATTGGTGATTTTCGTCAATTTCCAACAGATTTTAATGAAATATGGGGGGAAAATTAGTATTTTTTAGTTGATATACTGTGTGAAGTTTCAATGCTGTACGATAAATTGTCTCCAAAATATCGCCGAAAACATCTCGGAATATATTATCTGGGACAGACAGTAGACCCCACGCTCGCGCTTTGCACTCGCATAGACTCAAGATATTTAATCAGTCCAACTTGGCAGCTCTGCTAAATATTTATGCCAATCTTTTTACATTCATATAAACAAATTACAAACCTGCAATCCACAGATGTGTTACGATGTTCCGGCTCCACAGAACAGCTTGGGAAGTCATTCACTTGTCGAGCAGATCCCATATATATCAAAGAATGCGTAATTCAATAAATTTTAGAAAAAAAAACAAAAAAAACAAGAAACTAATTTACTGTCATTGGTGTTTGCGTAAATGGAAAATAAATGATAGATTGATTGCATGAACATCAGACGATAACAAACAGACAGAAATTACCATCGGAAAATACCATCTTTGTCTCTTGAGGGGCATATAAAAACTACATCAGACATTTCAATAATAACCGATCTGAAATATTCTCCATTAGCTAAATGATCAGAGAGGTCCACAGGGTATAAGCAATAATGTGCATAGCGATTTATTTTGTGACTTCAGAAACAATCACTTGAACAATATACCATTACAGGTTACCAGCAAACACATGAACAGACAAAAGAAATATATCTAGTACTGGTTTACAGGCATGCCCCTGGAAAAAACTATACTGGTATGTTATCATCAGAAATTCTTACAATCTTTTCTGTACAACTGGATGTCAGAATCCATCAAAGGGGCGTCAATCAATATACATGATTGGGAGAAACTAAACCAGAAATGGCACAAGGAATAACTGATCTAACATTCAATTCTCTCTCTAAATCGGACTGATGAAGAGGAAAATTGACAAACAGAGGAAAATATTTGGCCAGTGCACATCGGCTTAAAACAGTGTTTCCCATGCTCAAGTTTGGGAATCGAGGGGAAACATGCAGAGGCAAAAATAGGCTATGCACATTTACCACATACACAGTTCCCAAGTCTTATAAACCATGCAGCAAAAGCAGGGCCATATCCGTTTTGATACCTGTAAAGGGGTATGGGCGCCCAAACTTTACAGCCAATTTTAATGCTTTTTACATACAAATGCGCCCAAAAAAAGGCAAGAACCGGTGTCCCCAAATAAACTCTGGATATGGCCCTGAAAAGCATAGTCATGACAAGTTTTTGGCTAGATGGACAGGCATACAGATGGACAAGCTAATTGCTAGGACCCCCACCACCCCATCTAATTAGCAGTCAATGTAGGACAATATGAGGTCACTGCTCTTCCATCATCAATCAGTTAGGATATTGATGCCAGCCAAAATCAAATCTATAATATAGATCAGAACGTCATTAGCAAATTAAAGAGAATATTAGTTTTATAATTAGTTGATTTAGTATATTCAGGCATACACAGTGTTGAAACGACTAATCAAAACTAAATTATCGACTGATGTGAATTCTCCTGGGATTAATTCAGTGGATGAATTATAAGGTTCCATCAGATAAATTTATGATTTTGCCAAAGCCATAGCCAGGAAAGCATGGAATTTGATGGCCAATTCATCCCATAATATATGACTAAGTGCAACACAATTCACGCATGATTGGTTGATATCATGGACCATTAGTTATGCCATGCACCCTCCATGTGTTATAAGCTCTTCGACCCATAGTGAAGGTATGTAGGATGTTCAAACTGACAGCCAAGTCTATCAGTTGCACACTCCATGACTGTTATTCCAGTCAACTCAGATAACCCAGTTACACAACTTTCATTCCAGCTGGCAAAAACACAATGTACAGTATCCAAAGAAATGGCCACTGCTATTCCAGTGTTGGCATTGGGCACCCACAATATTTACAGTGCCAAATTTCATACAATGAGAAAAATATCTTCATTATTAACTATACCATTATATAGTGTAATTTGTAGGAAGTTTTGACGGAAAGTGGGTTTGTATGGGGCACCGACATTCCCTCAGAAGACTCCGGTCCGGCCAGTGGTTTTCTCTGGACTTAAAATGGATGACAACAGAACACGCATCTCTCATGATATAGTTTTTTACTCTATGCATTTTGAAGCAGCTACAACATTTCACATAATTTGTGAACTATACCGGTAGCTGGTAGGACAGTATGATGGAATAAACTGTAATTTGAAAACACCAAACCTTCTCTTTTATACTGTCCTGAATGACTAAGGATTCATGAAGTACAGATTCAGTGCAGATACACAAACATGCAATATTAAACAATATAATTTGAAATTATATAACTGCTTATGTTTTACAAAACCTGACAAACAGAACTTAAACTTAGAACACATCATAATATATATGTACTGTGACATTTAAAATACAACTTCTAGTTTGCATGCAAAAATTGCTGGGACAAGTATGGTGGCTAAGAAGTCTACCTTTACGTGGAAGTATGGTGGCTAAGAAGTCTACCTTTACGTGGGAGTATGGTGGTTAAGAAGTCAATATTTCACAATAGGAAACTATGATTCCTGGTGTTTTTACCATGAACAGACATGTTGTCAGGGTTGTTATCATAATCACTATGAGCACCCATATTTACACGCACAATTTAATGTATATATATATATCAAAATTATGTTTGCCACCAGTTGCATTTTTTGTGCTCTAATGAAAATTTCTAATACCACAATAATACAGGAAAAAGCTCAAAAGAAATAAGGGTGAGTGAGTGAATAGAATTTAACGTCGCTTTCAACAATATTTCAGCTATATCACGACGAACCAACTGAGCACCACCCAGCCCAGTTGTGTTCCTGCTACTTCAAAGAAGAAATCTTTGAAGCAGCATGGAACCAGACACCCTCCATCCACCCTATAAAACACTGAGGACAGTGCACATGGTACAATAAAGACCAAGTGATAATTATGTTATATGAAATCATGAAAGCAGAAATTAGATAGCACAGGATGAAGATGATACCGGTGTGTAACATTGTAGAAAGTGTTATTTCTCCAATAGATAGTTTTTTGTCAGAAAGAATATCCTGGTGGGTTAAATTTCTTAATTACGAGTCAACCACAGCTGTCCTACTACTGTCGGGTCTTGGCAGGTCAGCGTCGCGTTTCTCCGTCGAACATAGATGTCAAACTGGTCTCCACTGGCTCTCTTTTTCTTTGTCTGCAATATGCAGAAGTGCAGTAGAGTACAGCATTTAGTAGTTTACAGTTTGGAGTGCAATTAGCTTTCTAAAAATACTGCATTGCCTTAGTTGGGAATTGATTCAGTAACCCTTGACCTTTTGACCTCAAAATCAACAGGGTGTTTCTTCCCTTTTGATGTAAAGGTATATCTAAATCGCAAACTAAATATGTTTGCCAGGACTTGGTGGCATACATGAAATTTCGTCCCATTTCACAGCCCAGAATTAGACTTGTAACACCAAATCCAAATTCTCAACCACTTTCTGATCTTCAGGCTGAATGACCTTCGTCTTTGAGCTTTTGACCTCTACTTTGGTATTCAACACATTGTCTCTCCCATATCTATCCACTCACAAAAAATATGCAAATTAAAAGATGTCCGGATTTTTGGGCCACAGTGACCTTGACCAAGGACTTCAACTTTGCTATGCGGCACAGTTCCCTCTACTATTGCATTGGATCCATTCAAACACATTAGTGATTTTTGATATTTCTTGATTTGGGGGTCACAGTGACCATGACCTTTTGAGCTCGACCTCAATTTTAGTACACGATACATCTTTTATTCCTAATGCATAAAGTCACCAAAAAATGTAATTTTTCAACAATTTTCTGATTTTTAGGGTCACAATGACATTGACCTTGACCTCACGTTTGGTACACGACAAAATCATCTTCCCCTACAGTGTATCCACTCACAAAAAATTGCTGATGTAGAAAGAAAACTGTCACAGATATAGACTGGACACGACCAGATGGATGAAAATCACCATAACATACCCTATTTCTTCTAATTTTTCTAACAGCATTTTCAGAATTGGAAGCAGAAAAAAAAAACATTTATGTCAACTGAGGCTAAATACTGTGGCATGGATATGTTATATATCCCAAGAACTAAAAAAACAAAAAAACAGCTAGTGAAATTTTCCAAACGTTAGAAGAATTTCTCTCAGGAGATGCCTGCAATTAACTTTTGCCATCTGAATAATTAGAAGAAACCGGGTAATTACATCTGCATTTTTTGGTAGGTGTAAAAAAAAAAGTAACTCCAGTCAGAATGGAGATGAGTTGAGTGCTGCCATATCTAACGTAAAAGCCTTGTATCCCTGAAGAGCAGTGTTAATGTATACATGTTTACGACAGTAGGTGTCACTCGCGGACATTAGGTAGCACTATGCTCATCTGCAGGTGACAGATGATGAGAAGGGTCCTGTTTACATGGGCAATCTAGTGTGAATGAACTCTGAGAATCTGCTCCATGTATTGTAACTTGTAGCTCACAGCACACTACAACTAACTGTTTGGTGGAAAATTTATCAAGTTTTACCCCGCAAGTTTGTCTCTTAATAGATGTGGCAAGATTCTGATGACATTGTGCAGATATGGATACAGAGTACTTTAACTCTTTTCCCCATATAAATGAGTTTTGAGGAGTTGTGGGGATTGCCATGTAGATGAATTTTGAGGAATGGTCACGTAACCCATGGAGATAGGTGTGACGATTGTTCTGGTCATTATTATCTGGCTGTTTAACGGTAGTTCCAATTGTTTCACATCATGTCAGAGTGTTATGATTTTAAGCTCTTCAGCAATATTTATTTTTCTCAATCTGTTTTGTTCTCTGGAGATATTTATACACATATGTAAATCTGCAACAATTGATAGATTATGAGGTAGGTCCCAAACCCTGATGATGTATATTATATCTGCCTCAATTGTGTATTCATTCATCTGCACGACACGTGAACACGTATCCAGAAATCTAACATCGCTTATGTAACACAAAACCAATGAAATCGCCATTGTCAATGCTAGTTTCAGGACAATTGTTAGGTTACTGCCTCCCCAAACCATTTTCTGGACAATGAGCCAACAAGTCCTCAATCTATCCTCTTAATGCTGTGCACCAATCAAGGGAGCAACAATTTCCACTGTTTAAAGGTTGAATGCAAAGGAATTTCAATATTTAATAAAACTAATAGTTTTGAAATAATGAACCTTACATACACTGAATATTTCCAATTTTGATCAATTTTACGTCGCCTTAAATAATTATAAAGTAAAGAGCTACTTGATTACTTTCAGTTGATTTTGATGTGGCGCCCTGCAATCAGCGACTTCATCCAGGATCACAACCGTGTTATAGTCATTGTTATTCATGCCACCTGCTGTCCGATACATCATTTGACCCGATGACAAACATTAGAGCATCATGATGTCACGATATGTTGCGCTTCCACAGTGACATCTACCATTCCATTGATGTGGGCATAAATGCTACCTAGAGTATTTGGCGATGTCACCGTACACATCCACAAAATGTATATATGGGTTCTGGATACTGAGCTTAGACGACACCATAATTTACTAGAAATGGCGCCAAAATCGAGGGACATAAGTGACGCATGTCTTTGGGATAGGCCATTTTCGCCGATTTTCCATTCTCCTCTAAATTGACTCTTGAAGCTCGATCGATTTTTTACTACACCAATTCATCTTGAACCATCAATTCAATCAAAATATGGACAAAACTTGGAAAAATGGAACCATTGCATTTCACCTTTAAGTCTTTAGGTACAGTAATTCCCCTAATAATTCAATCACAGGAAGTTCACTGTTTAACTCTGTTATTCAAACACAGAGAAAAAGTAACATTTTCATCCTTCCGTCAAATTGAAGAAAAGTCATATAGTGACAAAATGTGACACTTTGTAGATGGTGCCACCAAGAATATTTCCAGATATAAGCCATTTTTGTTGCACTTCCGGTGATCGAATTATTAGGAGAATTACCGTATGACTAGGCTCAGCATCAATCCCAGGACCTCCAGCTTGAAAGTTCATGAAGCCAGTAGTTTCTAGGTATTTTGAACATACATTTGTATTCTACAACAAATTAAATACCCGACATTCTAGCAGCAAAGTTATCATAATGGCAAATAGAATGAACCTCATGGTAAGCCAATTCTTGCACTCAGTAATCCCTATAATAATTCAAGTGAAATTTTCCACCATGAAATCTGGGGATGATCAAATTTATTAGTAAAGGAAGTTGAGAAAATGGTCCAAAATCATGTAGATAATCCAATATTTCTTTGTTATTTCAATGATTTCAAAGGGTGATTATATTTATTAGAACTGCTGAGTGAATTTTGTGCCGTACCCAAAATTTGGGGTGATTGAAGTTTGATAGGGGGATTGAATTATTAGATGGATTATCAAAGGAAAAAATGGGGGAATAAAAAAGAACTGTCCAATCAGATTCTGTGATTACCACCTCCTGTTTGTTGATTTCATCTTGTCTTTACCAATCAAATGACAGAACACTTCTGGTTCATCATCTGATGCTATAGTGCAAACCTCCCATTGGACTATATCCTTGAACAGGATGAGGAAATGATTCGAAATGCAGTCATTGAGCATGTAATTAATCATCAGCCGGCATATCAGTTTTTCATAATCCTGCCTCATTTTGCTAAATTTGTTCGGTGACTAAGAAAATTCTATCCCATGAACTCCCAGGTGATCACACATATTTTTAAGCATGCTCAACTCAAAACATTATGAAACTGGGCAATTGGGTCATTCTCTTTCCTGCACTACACATCACAATTGAATTTTTCCACCTAAGATCATCTTTAGATGACTATTGGGAAATTATTTTCCGGCTTCGAACTAGATTACATGGAGATTGATACATGTAGCATATACAGCATCAATAGGGATAGGTTTATTCCCAGGGGAACGCAACAGCAAATTAACTCATCAACACAGTGTGTCAAACCCGAGTGTCAAAAACTTAAGACCCTTATCTCAAGATTTCACCCCTGTATTTTATCAATGTTAATGCCATCTTCCGCTATGGCTGCATCCTGAGATAAGAGATTTACAAGAATCACAAAACTTGGTGATTCAATTATTGAGCCAATAATCATTCATTTGCTTGATTAAGTCACATCAGAGTGGATCGATGGCAGAATGCCGGAACTACCGAATCCGGACTCTACAAAAATAGGTCACTGATAAGCGAGGGCACCATAAGACTTGAACATCTCATTCAGTCAATAGTAACCAATAGCATAAAAATTGACCTCGTCGCTCAGGTCAGAAATATCACAGGTGGGTCACTGTACTAGTTCGAGGCACTGACCTTATGTACTAGGCTGAATCTGATGAGGATCATTGCCTGATAATCTGAATCGGTTCAGTGAAAATCTAGATTTGAATTCACCCGGTTATCATCCAGGATTCCAATCCCCCATGACATATATCTTAAAGTGTAACAGTGTTACTTTTGCAGGTTTACGTCATATCCAAGATAATCTTCCAAATTATAGAATTTATACTTTTTTTCTTGTTTTTACTACTTTAACTTTTGACAATTTCAGTGTTATTAATGTTATTAAAGTGCACAGCGCCACAAGCATTTTGGAACTTGTGACGTTATTATCGAACGATAAACCACGTCACAACGTCCCACAGACGGTGCAGGACGCTCGAAGGATGAGGTCGTTAACGCCATCTCTGATGTCAACAGAGGCAGCGCAAATTTCTCTCCTACTGTAGAAATCTGCATTTGTATCCTCCGAGATAGAATACGAGTGAAATGTTGGGGGGACAATTTCACTACGTTTTGTTATTTACATCGTTATCTTGAATATGGCATGAAATTGCACAAGTGCCATGGTTACACTTTGATGTCATCAATAAGAAATTTTGAATTAAATGCAAGTGCAAGTAATTAATGAACTGGTAAATGAAACTCTCTTTGGTGAACCCAAACGGAAAATTAAAATTTCTTAATGAGACATATGTTGTTGCCATATTTTTTTCTGCATATTTTACAGTTATTTCATGAAAATCTTCTTAATGCTTGCAGAGATATTGCTCTTCAAAGACTTTTGGGTCTGGTACAAATTGGGTTTGCAAATGAGCTTTGGTGGAGTCACGCAATAAACTAGAGATACTCAGATGGACAAATGATGGCATATCTAATTTTTTCCTAAATATGATTCTGATTCTGCATTAAATTAACATTGTGTTTACAAGTTATTGTATATCATTTTTTTACTTATAATTTACCAATAGTTTCAGAAATATGATAACCACACCAACCGGTAACCAAGCATTTTATTCATGAATATAAATACTTTAGGTGATTTTTTAATGAACATGAGTCACATAGACCACACAGCATGCATATTCAGGAATCAAGATTTCATAACCCAGGCAATAACCAAAATAAAGCCCTTGGTAACCTGTTGCTATGGTAACCGTATTCCCAAAAATAATAAGAATTGTTCCAACTTAAATAGTTTGCATTATGCTATAAATAAGCAACAAAGTAAGTTTGAATGAGATTTGACTTAAATCTCAAATTTAGCTTGTGGCACCAAATTAGAAAACCTCCTATTTAGAGTTTCTGTTCATTATAAAAATAGACACGAAATGTCTCGATCCCTTTTAGCCCAGTGGGATAAAGTTGATCTCGTCCTACCTGTGGGTTGCCTCTTTTGTTATAAGGCTGGCTGAATCATTTCATAAATATAATTCTAATTAACACGGAAGCTGAGTGAATGGTTTAATGCCACCTCACAGCTGGCTCAGCTTGTGATAGAATTCCCAGCAACGCCATTAAGAAAAGGCTTACCTTAATCCATTGATGTCCATCTTGGGTCGATGGTCTGATAGAAGAGCATTGAGGGAAGGTAACAGACAACTAATCAGATGTCGTCTAGAATGGTCGAGGTCAGACGGTCCTAAATCAACTCCATCTCGACGACGGTCATCCGTTCACATACTAAAACTGAAATTTACGACGCTGTATTTCATCTACATGTTAATCTTTGTGAAGAGCTCAGCATTAAAACAATTCCCATGTGACTCTGTTTGAGAGAGAATTTCCCCAAGTAAAGATATGAAATAAAGAGAAATCTAGAATTCTAATTACATCAAGGCAACTTACAAGTCAACTTTTATTGATATTTAGCTGTACAGTTAAATGTAGTTTGCAAACACAATAAGACTATACACAGTCAAGTCACAGCAACCTAGCAGGTCTGATTATCAGGCAAAACTAGAGTAGAGTTATATAACAATTTGGAGATAACTGTCTTACTATGTACATAGCTGGGGACCTTGACCAGTGTCCAGCTGTAACCCAGGTCTGGGCCATGAGTGTAACACATGGCTTCTTTGTCTTAAGGGAAGGCACTGATTGGTCACATGTACTAGATCTAGGGAGATATAGTTAAGAGCATTCATTCCAGCTCAGATTTTCAAAGCAGTCAGACGTTTATTTGATACCCACCACCTTCCCCCATTTTCACCACCTATTTTATCATATTTTGTTATTACAGCGTTGGAATTAAAGTCCGGTCAACTCACATTGAACAGACTTTATCGCCTCCCCAAGTCATATCATACTTTTATTTGTCTAATCACTTGCGTATACCGCATGCTCTCATGCTGCCAACATAGGATTAGTTCATGCTGCCAGTGTAGGTTTATTGATAGGGACCACTGCTGGCAACTCACGGGGCCTCACGTGGACGCAGCGACTCAATGCTGCTAGAGTAGGTTTAGCTATAGGGACCACTGATGGCAACTCACGGGGCCTCACGTGGACGCAGCGACTCAATGCTGCTAGAGTATGTTTAGTTATAGGGACCACTGCTGGCAACTCACGGGGCCTCACGTGGATGCAGCAACTCAATGCTGCTAGAATAGGTTTAGTTATAGGGACCACTGCTGGCAACTCACGGGGCCTCACGTGGACGCAGCTAACTACATCCTGGCAACTCATGATGCAAGATATTATATATTGTCTTATGCTCTTGTTATATATGCACATCCCCCAAGCCCAAACCTTTATATAATGAAGAAATAAATATATACTCTTTATCTGAACATACACTTGTTTGTTGTGTTTGTAAACTGAACTTATGCTACCCAATGGTGGGTTTGCAACACACCAACCAAGCAAAATATGACCAAAACCTGTTGTTCTGACCGCGAACAACTGTAAGCCTACAAGCAAACAATGCTGCTTAAAAAGTCTTGGTTAAATATGCTTTAATTAGCTCCCCTGATTCTACTGGTCATTTCTGAACATGTGAAAAAAAAAGTTCAATCATTCATTGTAATTAATTTTATCCCCCTCTGAAATCATTGAAATAACAATCTGGTTTGTAGATGAAATATTTATACCTCGGATTTGAATGCTTTCACTGGTCTGATCGAGCAAAGCTAATTGGAAGTGTGAACGGAGAAATTCGACTTGTGTGTGAAGATTTCTCACTATCGGCTCAGAACATGCCAGCTTACGATAGGATTCCCAATGATGCCATTAAGAGAAGGCTCACCATAATCCATTGATGTCCATCTTTGTTCATGATCTGATAAAAGGGAGCTGATCGAGGGAAGGGAACGGATACAACTAATCAGATTTCCTCGTCTAGAATGGCCGAGGTCAGATAGTGCTACATCAACTCATTCTCGGCCGTCATCCATTCACATACTAAAACTGAAAGTTATGGCAATATATTTCATCTACATGCTAATCCCTGTGACAAGCTCAGCATTTCACAATCCCCTGATGACTCTGTTAGACCAAGAATTTTCCCAAGTAAGATATGGAATGAAGACAAACCTTGAATTCTAATTAGATGACAACAAGTTATACTGGACTAACAGTAATCCCTCTAATAATTCAATCCCCCCATCAAAATTCAATCTTTTGAAAAAAAAAAAATTCAATATATTGGAGACAAAATCCAATCAACGGTTCTAATAAATTTGATCACCCTCTAAAATCATTGAATAACAAAGAAATAATGGATTATTATATGCATGATTTTGAACTATTTTGTCAACTTCCTGTTCTAATAAATTTGATCACCCCCAGATTTTATGGTGGAAAATTTCACTCCCAGTGATTGAATTCTTAGAGGGATTCACCATATATAGTTTCTATTCAAAAGTTTTACTGTCAAAAATAGTAA